>PVJI01010896.1:0-58336 GCA_004026765.1 Micronycteris hirsuta | reverse complement strand
AGACGAAAATGATGCTGCTGAGAACAGGACCGGGAGAGTCCCTCATGCAAAATTTTATGATTGTCACAGTCTGTGACTGAATCTGTGAATTAGGAGAACCTTGTATGTTGTTTCCCACCAGGCTGTCACCTTGGACACTCTGGTGCTCAAGGGCAAGTTATGTCATCATGCCAACCTTAGTTTACTCGTCAATTAAATGAGGTTAATCATGTCCAGTGATGTGATGGCGCCAACTCACACCAACTTGTAAGGGTGAGAATTTTGTGAATTGGTTGATGTCACTCATGGGCCATCGTGGGAACAGTTATGCCATACAAATTGGCAATGTGCTAATCAGGGCTTTCCTTTTCCCCCTCAAGGGTCAGTTGTTAAAATTTACCTTCACACCACTGGCAATACTAATCCCATGGGACTACTGTGACAATTAAATGATGTAATGTATGTAAAGTAGTTGTTTGGGAAGTTCTCCAACAATGACAGCCATATTATTAGTATTAACTTTATTCAACAGAGGCTGCATCGTATACTGGCTTGTTTTCCTAGTTTCTTTTGTTTTCCTGGTTATCCATTCCTACTGTACTATTTTCCTAGGGCTGCCATAACAAAGTATAACAAATAAGGTGGTTTAAAACAGTAGAAATGTATTATCACACAGTTATGGAGGCTAGAAGTCCAGAATCAAGGTGTTGGCAAGGACATAGTCCCTCTAAAACGTATAGGGAAATATTTTCCTCTTTCTAGCTTTTGGTAGTTTTGCTGGAAATTTTTGACATTCCTTTGCTTTCAGCTATATGTCTCCCACCTTTGCCATTGTTGTCACATGGCATTCTCTGTGTGTGTCTTCATCTTTACTTGGCTGTCTTCTGATAAGGACACCATTCATATTGGGTTAGGGGCCCACCCTTCTCCATTATGACCTCATTTTAACTAATTACACATGTAATGACTCTATTTCCAAATAAGGTCACATTCTGAGGCAATGGGGGTTAAGACTTCAACATATATATTTTTAGGGAACACAATTCAACCCATAAAATCTACCTAGCATCATCTTTCAGTTTGCTTTTATAGCACTGCTCAGCCCATCTCTGCTGATAGTCTGTTTGAATTTGCTCTAACTGTAGCCTGATAAAGTTGAGTTGTTGTAAGAAATTTTAATGTTGGAAAAAATTATTACTTTAGGTTACTATTGAGGTGGCTTACACTAAAAAAGACTACATTTATAAGGCATTAAACATTAGACACTTATATGTGCAAATTACAGAGATGGATAAAAGATGCATTAACCTTTGAAGAATGAGCAAAGGAGATCGTTATGAAGACAAACACGTCCTCACTACATGCTATGGTGGGCGCATGCCTGTACATGGAGCTTGGGAAGCACAGAAGATACAGGGCCTACGGATCCGTGAGGTGAATAGGGAGGGAAGGGCAGAAAAGCTTTACCCAAATGATTTCAACTGAGTGGGCAGGGGGAGGAGGAAAGCTTAGGTATTCAAGTTCCTTAGCTTCCAGTAGATAAATCGGTATTTTAAAGTCATTTTCTATTGCTCGATTATATAAACCTTTGGAAGTCATGCTGTCTTAGTAGTGGACGCAGATGTCAGCTTTTATTTTTTAAACCAGTGAAAATCATAGATGATCAAGCTTCTTAAAGCAGGTTGACTGAGTCATGCGTTCATTGCGTTGTGCTCTAAAGATGCTGTTTAGGGCTTTGCATATATTTATCAGATGCGTAACTTGCAATTATTGGCTCCTTCATACCACCTCAAGATATTTAATGATATTCTTAGTGTATCGAGTTACACTGCCAAGAATGTCAGAAGTGTTAACTATTAGCATGTAAAAAACTTGTATCCATATCTATGAATGGGGAAAATAAGCACTTACTTCCAGGCAATCATGAAAGAATCAATAGTAATATAAGGAAACAGGAAAAGGGTTTGGAGTCAGACAGTTGAGAAGTCAAATTCTGGCTCTGCGTTTTATGAGCTATGTGACCTTTTAATAATGTTATCTCATATGGTTGCTGTAAAAATGAAATTAAATGACATAGAAAGACAGATCGGGCACTAGAATTGGAATAAAGCTCAGATTTCATTTGCTAAGTTCAGTTTCTATATCAGCAAAATGAGGATAAAGTAATATACATTACAGAGCAATAGGTATGAGTTGACATAATCCATTCTCAGATGACAACCTGGTCTTGACCGTAGGGTTTCTGACACAACTACGCAGCTTCACTATTGTAGCAAGAAAGTAGCTGTAGATGATATGTAAATAAAATCTGTCTATGTAAACAAGTCTGTGTTTTAAAAAAAAGAAAAATTTATAACCACTAAAATTTGTATAGTTCACATAATCATGTGTCAGAAAATATTCTTTTAGCTCTGGCTGGTGTAGCTCAGTGGATTGAGCGCGGGCTGTGAATCAAAGGGTCGCCATTTCGATTCCCAGTCAGGGCACATGCCTGGGTTGCAGGCCAGGTCCCCAGTGGGGGCCATGTGGGAGGCAACCACGCATTGATGTTTCTCTCCCTCTCTTTCTCCCTCTGTTCCCCTCTGTCTAAAAATAAATAAATAAATAAAATCTTTAGAAAAAAAGGAATAAAATAGAAAGTAGTTATAATTATTCTAGGAATACAAGAAAGAATTTTGGTATATCCTTTAAGAATAAAGGATGCATTTCATAGTATTCACCCATAATTAAGAATTGCATATCTTGGTTTTGTTATTAACCTGGTACTGTGAAATATTACTTGTAATTATGTGAGTTATGTGAGTTAAAGGCTGAAATTAAATATAAAGGCTCTATACTCATGAAATAGATTCACACTTGGAAAGTAAGGCTAACTGATGTAAGACAAGTGGGAAGAAGAAAATGGTGATGCTGTAATAATGACGCACAGACCACGGTAAACTGAGGAAGGTAATGATGTGACGTGGTGCTTTGAACTTGAAGCGCCAGGAAGAGACTCTGGTGACCCCATTCAGGAGCAAAATAGATTTTAACCACCAAAAAGTTGCTATTTAGTTTAAAATGATCTAAAAGATATATTTAAAAAATAACGGTTAAGAATGTATAAAATTCACAGTAAGTTGCATAACTGAGTTAAAATCTTAATGTATTTTAAGGTATATAAAAATATCACATATACACGTTTGCATACGTACCCACGCACACCTTCCAAAAGTCCCCTCATTTAAGTTTATTCTTTGTTTAAATAACTAACATTGATCAATAGGAAAACAGTTCAGAACTCACACTATCCCACCTCTGTGTGCATATTGTATTTCTTTGCCTGCAGCTTAAGAAAAAATTTTACTTTATTTATAATTTAAATACTCTTATAAAAAAAAGCCTTTCTAGTTAATTATTCATAACTGTGTTTTCATAACTATGTTGTTTATACCTCTATATCCTATTATTCTGTTTGAGTTTCCATATAACATTTACATTTAAATTATTCAACCAGCTTAGTTTTTTTTTAAGTTTCATGTTAAAAAAAATTTTTCCCAACAGATGATTTTTCTTTAATCCTTTCAAAGTAATCTCAGACACTGGTAAGGCTTTACAGGGCTAAATTCCAGTAGTAAATAGGAAATACATCATTTAATTCCTGCACATAAATATATTTGTGAGAGAGGTTAACTTAAGCCAGCCAAAATTCATTTAAGGTCAATTAATGCTTATTACCTCTCAGCTGTGAATGTAGATACCTCATCCTTGACATCAAATGTATACAACCCCTGCCTACCATTGAGAACCATAAAACAAACTAAGGACACATTTACAGAATATTTAAAATGTAAGCTAATACCATGGCTGAGAATCTCTGCCTGCACGTGCTGAGGAGCTCAAGCACGCAGATGATGAGACACGCTGATAGGGGTATCCAAGATGCTTTTATAGGTGAAATTAGTAATAAGTAACACTGGGAATTTTGTCTTTTCATGCACGTTTAATGTTACAATAATAAGCTTTGGCTGCTAGTGGCAAATTAACTATGAAAATTTGCCACTTCTGAATATTCATTAAAGAAAATAGTGCCTGTAAAAAATTTTTAACCAGAAGTTTTTGAAAATGTGTGTTTTGTATATATTTCAAGGCGTTTTTATTTTAGAGAAACTAAGATAATTTAGGAGGATTAGTAAGCCATATTTGTGGATAAATTGATATACAGAAGAAATATCTAAGGAGTAAAACGCAGTGAATGGTTATATCCTAAAGAAAGTACCTAAATAAGTACTATCTTAGGACATTACAGCTCTGATGGGTGTGGCTCAGTGGGTTGACCATCATTCTGCAAACTGAGATGTCACCAGTTCAATTCCAGTGAGGGCACCTGCCTGGGTTATAAGCGAGGTCCCGGGTTGGGGGCCTGCGAACGGCAACCAACTGATGGTTCTCTCCCTCTCTTTCTTCCTCCCTTCTCCTCTTTCTAAAAAGAACTAAAACCTGTTTTAAAAACTTTTTAAAAAGACATTACAGACCTCAAGGAGACTCTTAGAGATTATAAAATGTGAATCTATTTTCATAGGTTAAAAAAGAAATGGAGGCACTCAGAAATAAATTGTGCTTCAGAACTGGTTTAACACTGAGACCCTGACTTCCAATTCTATGTTATTGTTTTTCTCTCGCCATATCATGTGATCTATAATAAACCTCTGTTGAAAAATTATTAACCAAAATAATTAATATTTATATAGTTTTTGTTCTCTACAGCTATCCAATTAGAGACATTTCTCATTACGTATTTTATTAAGTTCATGAAGTTCACTTCTATTCCAAAATACACATTAATGTTCCTTTGAATTCTATATATGTAGGATAATACTTTGTGAATTTCAATATTTAATGTTCTGCATTAAAAAGCTATGAATGGGCACAGATCTGTGTAGGCAAAAAGAAGGACAGGTTATGGCCCCTGAGTTCAAGCAATGGTTCTTGATAAATGTCATTTCTGTAACACAAGCAACTCTGCCTTTAAAATACTGTTAGTTTGGGACAGTTCTCTTTTAATCACCATGCCCACAATGTAGGTTTAATTAGTTAGTGTGGAACTAGTCCACCAGACGGTTTTCTATGAAGGCTCTGGGAAAACCCATATTAAAAAGTAGTGGCAAGTTCCACTTTATAAAGAACCTCATCAGATGCAATAAAGAAAGGCACACAACGTTTGGGGTCATTATTTTTCAAAGTACTTTACCATCTTTGTAAAAAATATTTTCAGAGTTCCGATATAGTTTGATGCCATGTTTTTGTATCTTTGGTCTTCCTAAGCTTGCCGGAGAGTTAAAGAGGCACATGTCCAACAGTAATTTTCCAACACCAACATGTAACTGTATTTTACTGAAATTCTACTCGACCTTTACCTTTTAATGTTGATGGACACAACATTACTGCAGCTGAAGGTGCATTCTGCTTTAAAAATGCTAAATGCCCAGGAGTGAATTCATTCATGTATGCCCTTAATGAACAATTGGTAACTGTTCTTTGTCATTCTATTTAAGAGACACTGAGGAATTTTACAGTGATACACCTCCATGTAAGAAGAAGTAAAGAACAAAAACACATTAAAGGCACTCTGAATAGAAATATGACTTACATCTGATACGTTTGGAGGGTCTCCAAACCACAATGAGGCCTCTTCCTCTGATTCACTTCTGGTGCTGATCTTGCCATGATTTAGTTATTCAAAGATTTTAATTCTCTTGACAAAGGCGCTTTGACCTTTCTCAGAACCGCTCCGTGTGACTCAGGCCATTATTTTAAATATTTTTTTCATATCATGTTACAAGATCCTTTGTGTGGGCAGTTTGTGATAAATATTTCTACCTCTTGGTTAAAAAAAATAGATATTTTTAAAAGACAAAAAATTACTGTAGGTGTAAGACTGCATTTCTAAATGTTTCAAAATTTAAGAAGCATTTGCTAATATAAATATTATTATTTATTATTTATTCTATTATGTATTCTATGCAAGAGGAGTGCCAGTCCACAGGCTCCATAGGACACAACTGGGCACTGACTCAGACAGTAGGGAATAGGAAGGTATAGTGCCAAATGGCCAATGGCTCTATCACCTTAAGTATGTATCTTACACTCTTTAAGCCTCAATTTCTTTAGCTGTAAAATGGAAAAAATATGACCAATTTTTATTGTGGATCTAAATGAGAAAACATTTTAAAATTGATTAGCTCAATAAAAATTAGTTGCTTTAATATTAACTAGTAGATACCAACCAGGTGTTTCCATATTCAAGAATGCATATTGCAAATTAAACAGGAGAAAAAGTCTAATTAAAAAGAAAAATGTAATCTAAAAAAAGGTGTCCCAGTAATGGTTCTGTTATTTAGCATCAGGTAACCTCATTTACTGCTATCAATTCTAGAATTGCATAGTATTCAGAAAGTTAAGACAGGTTGCTTATTTTTGGAATACTGTAGTATAGGTTAAGAGCACTTAGAAGTATTTTGAATATAAGAGGCTTTTGAGTATAGGGTGGAACTGGCTATAACATATGAATAATCAGAAAATATGCCTTTGATGATAAATTCTCCACAGTCATGGAGGCCATAATGCATTCTTCAGATTATAAGGAAAATTTAGTTGGTGCTGCTTCATCCCTGTGTTAACTGGACAGACACACATTCATACCTTAATTAATGTGTAAGTGTTCCTCCTGGATTGATGGGAAGGAAGAATCTGCTCTAAAACCATATTTCTTGAATGGTTTCCAGATTCACAAAGTAGGGGAAAGGCATTTTCTCTGCGGGACACATTTACTGCCTGATAGTTGTGCAATGTTCAGTGTGGGAGTTTTGGCGGTGTCTCTCCCACCACCACTGAACCCTTCTGAGTCTCTAACCAAGGATAAGGGAATTTATCTCTGGGTAGAGGGGAAAAGAGACAGATGCAACACAGGTGAACAATGTCAACACGAGAAAGATTTGTTGTGCTTCAGTCTGAGGAGGGACTGGAAGGTCAGCATTTCTTCATTCCAATCTCCTAGGATCTGACGCCACTAACCTCCCTTTCCATCCTTCACTGTCCTGATTTGTACTCTGCCACAATTCCCTCAGGAAGAAAAAAAAAACTGATTGAAATGGGTTAACTGACTCAGACAGGACTCACAGGGGAAGGTAAAGTGGTAGAAAGACAGGAGGGACTTGAGAGGAGGAGAAAAAGAAGATGGCGGTATACGAGGGGGAAGAGCTTTCTGCTTCCACCGTGAGATAGACACGTTATGGCCTGAAGTCGTGAATCAAGGGTGAAAATGAGGAGATTTTATATCATTAGGATTCCTTGCATGAAATGAATTTTCTTTGTGCACATGGGTGACACTTTCTTGCCTTTCCAGTCATTATGAACATACCTAAGGGTTTTCACTTGTATCATGGTGTCCTTCAGCCTAAGTTGCTATAACAAATTAACTCAGACTGAGTGGCTTAAAGGGTAAACCTTTCTTCCTCACAGTTTTGGAGGCTGAGAAGTTCAACATCAAGGTGCCTACAGATTCCATTCTTGGTGAGGGCTCTCTCACTGGCTTGTAGACAGCCACTCTTTGCATTATGTCCTCCAAGCCCTGGTCCCACCATCCCCTCATAAGGGCACTAATCCCACGACCTCAACCAAAATCATATCCAAATCCAAATACCACCACTTGAGGATTAGGCCATCAGTGCCTGAATGCGGGGCACAAACATTCAGTCCAGAGCAATCAGGCTGTGGCTGGCCCGGTAAAAATGAGAGCTAAATGGAGGAAGTGCGATTTGCTGCTAGGGTGCTGCGCATTGATGCCAGGAGGGTTGACCTTTCCACTCCCCATCTTTGGTTTCCACTTCTCCTACTGATTTTATGTAGTGATGCCATTTAGTGCATTAAAACAGTATAATTCAGCAGTAAAACATTGAACATTGCTTCTGTAATAGAGAAATAGCAGAGAGGGCTATTTTATTTTCTCATTTTCCTTTCCTGTTTTCCTTATTGGATGGAAGTAATGCTTGTGTCTTCACATTTTCAGAAAACTTTTGTGTACTTTTCTGTATCTTCCCATTTCAGAAAAACGTGACCCTAGAAGCACTGTGTAGGCTGGGTGACAGTGTGCTCAAAAGTGTGGACAGACCCAAATTTAAATCTCAGCTCTGTCTCTGAGGTTGGGTTAAATGAACTCCCTCTAAGGCATTTGCTCATCTGTAAAATTTGTAAAATTATAGAGTTGGGAATGTGTAAAAGAATTTAAATGTTGCCATTGCATGGCAAACAAAGTATTACTGACAGTTTTGTTAGTATTTTCTGTTTTTCTGTATCTGGAAAGAGCTGGTAAATTAAGATTTCACCATTATACTAACATAACGAAAATTACAGATTTGCTCTACTGAGGTTAAGGTAATTTAAGTTCAGTAAATGTACAGACCCCCCCTGATAAATATTTGTATCAACATGTAAGAGTACAGCAACCATGTGAACATTATTTCTGCATAATGGAGATGCTTTTGATCCATTTTTAGAAGTCCACTTCTGAATTCTTTCTTATTTGTTGAACATTTCAATATTTTCTAGGAGTTATTTTCTCTTTCTCTCCTTCTCACACCCTCTCACAACCAGTCAACTCTGTTTAAATCTATCATCTGATTATCTTGTGTGATTTTAATTTGCTTTTCCCAAATGACTAATGATGTTGCGCTTGTGGCCATTTTTATATCCTTGAAAAATTGTAACTTATTTCTGTAACAAATCTCACCAGCCCATGTGTTCAGTGTGCAACACTCCAGTGCTAGCATAGTCTGGAGAGATTCAATATCACATAACAAAATGAAATAGGAAAGGACCTTGAGAATTTTCAAGTGGAATACCCTTAATTTATAATGAAAAGAATTAACAGTAGAAGAGGTTAAATGATTCTCGATTGAGATGAAGCAGCCTAGAAATCAAAAGAAATTATTACTTTCAAAGCACTAGGGGCTATTTGTAAAACAGGGAAGCAGGGGTACCTGTCCAATCTTACAAACTCTTATTTTACAGTTGAATATTTTGGTAACGATAGAATTGAGTATAATAGATAGAGATATTCTGCTTTATTTTTAGCTACTGAAAGGAGTTGGTGGTAGTTTGAATCTGCATAATGTAGCTGACCCAACCATTTGTCCTCTGTCCACAGCAAAGTACAGCATCAATAGGTTTAAAGCATATCACTCAAGGAAAGATATCTAGCTCATCCCTTGCTGGATCAGGACCAGGATATTAAATTCCTAAATCCCCGACTCACTAGGTTGGCAATCTTTTAGCTAATCTCTACAGTGTACCCTCTTTATTCAGCTCTTCCAGAAAGCAGAGATTTCTGTTGTCCCTGATGCAGTAACTCTGGGAGGTGTTCATGTCTAATTAAATCACACACAGAAAATGGTAAAATGATAAAAAATAGGAAGGCTTTGTATAGTGTGCTCTTCGAAAAGACAGCATTGCACAGTGTATACAGACTCTTAGGCTCTAACCCATTAAAGTTTCTTCTCTGCCTTCTACTTTCCCCTATGATAGTGTTCATGAATTTCTAACCCGAGACACGTCTGAGATACACAGTGGCAGTGCAGCTGGCAGGCAGTGTTGTGTTTATAAAGGCTATTTCACATCCAAGGTATTAATGTTATTAGCTAAAATGAAAATTTCATGCTAACCCATCCTCATGCTATATACTGTGCTGTGTTCTGGGGGAGCAATAATTTGTACAATGTTGTCCTTTGTTTAAGTGTTTGCAGTCTTGTTGTGGGTCAGATGAATAAACAGATGTTTACGACACAATTTGACAAGTGTCACAATAGTGGAAAGTCCAGAGTAGTTAGAGAGAACACAGGAGTGAGACTGCAGAGGCCAGGAGAAAGAATTTTAAGTGTGGTTCTGAGATTCCAAAGGTAAACATGGATATCCAGGTGGACACAGAACAGATTGGATGTGGGAAGAGTGAGTCAGAAGGAGCACAGGCCTGGTGTTCTTATATAGCTATGCAGATGGAGAGGGACTCCCAATACCTCGAGGAAAAGTAAAATCACTGGGCTTTTTTGTTTTGTAACCTAAAAACTAGTACAACAAACACTCCGAAGTGAAGCCCATGGAGTCATTTCCATCTTCCATTTTATTTGTGCATTGTGTGAATTTTCACAGGTAGTACGTACTTCTCTTACATTCATGAAATAGTTTATCTTTTTTCCCCCTAATTTGTCAGAACCATGTTAACCTCTAAGAAAGTATCACCTCCTTCCAGCAATCCTTACTAAATTAATGAATGCTTCTTTGAGGGCTGAGAGAACTGCAGGGAACTCAGGGGTCTGGACTAAGAAACAAAGAACACATGGTGATAAAAATACTTTTTGTCTGAAAAATGCTTAATGAAGTAAGGCTGCATAATTAGGAATTCTATAAAAGTATATGTGTGATCAAACATCCAATTTTATTTATTAAGTACAAATAAATGATTATGACCATGAAACTATAAAGATGAGGTTTCTTCAGACTACGAAAAAGTGGCTTGTATAGAAGTCGCCCTCTGACTATAAACAACAAAAGAACCTGGACAATATGAGTTATACAGTTGTTTTCTGGAATTGGGACAATAGGCAGAATTACGATTCCTGAGAGAATGGTGTTTAAGGAGGCAGGTCTGACGTTCCCAAGCTTTCTGCAGGGACAGTTTTTGGACTGCGATCCAGAGACAGCATCCAAAGCAGAGCCAGGTGGTCTAAGTTGATGAAAGTGAATAAAATTTGGAAAGGCTAAGGCTGATGGAATGCCTGCCCTCATATTGCTGGCAAAATGCAAAATGGTATAGTCATTTTGGAGAACAATTTGGCATAATATTTATAATTAAACACACTTGCCTTATGATCTAGCAATTCTCCTGCTGGGTAATTACCTAAGGTGAATTAAAACATATGCCCACACGAAGATTTGTACACGAAAGCCATAGCAGCTTTATTTACAGCTACAGAAGCTATTAACATCCAAAATGTCCATCAACAGGTGAATGAATAAACAAATGATAGTTTATCCGTATGACAGTATCCAGTTCAGCTGAAAGGAACAGACTACTGCTACACACAACCACATAGATGAATCTCAAAATCATGATACTGAACAAAAAGGAAAAACCAAAAGACACAAAATCTGTCTGACTTCCTTTATATGAAACTAATTTCTATGTAAACCTATTAGTGATGTAAGAGGTCAGGGGTTGCCTGGGGCAGGGATTGGCGAGATTGCCCAAAGAAGGCGCAGGGAAACAGTTTGGGTTGGTGAAGATATTTCATGTCTTGACTGAGGAGGTGGTTTCATAAGTGTGTATATAAGTCAATGCTGATTAAGTTGTGCACTTCTTAAACTTGGGACATTTATTACATATATAATAATCCTCAGTAAAGCTGATTAAAAATAAGATTTTAAAAATTCATGAGAAAAAACAAATAACCATGACTGAGATTTGTTGTGATATAAAGTGAGTTTTAATTAAATGAGCAGATGCTTTGTTTTAAATAATGAATGGCCCAATCTCTCTGAGCAAGTGTGATGTTTAACTCAATGATATGCTTGGTCTGGTGATGATGCTAAACTTCACATCATCCCTCAGCCGAGATCTGATCTCACTTTCCCATCTTAGATTGCCTGCTACAGGAGTGGTAGTCAGTGATGAGATTAGACATAAGGACGGTTCCAGAATTCTTCTGTGGATATAAGGAAAGTGACAATACTATGAATTATTCAGAGTATTATTATAAAGGCCTAACTTTGCATACTGATTTAAACATATTTCATTCCCAGGATTCTTATTTATAATTATTTCTATATGCTTTAAGTACTCAGGTTTTAAGGCTTTGCTATAAATAATTTATCATTGATATCTCACTCAATTACAAAATTAGCACAATTCCAGCAGAATTATAGGATAGCCAGAAAAGGACAATAGAATCTATTTTACATGATCCAGGTGGAGATACATAAATGAAAGCTTTTAAAAGTTAATGCTTTCCCTACCTGTTTGGTAACTCCAAACACCCATCCCACCCCAATTTTAACTCAGCACATTTAAAATCATGCACCATAGTGCCTTTCATATATGAAAAAATGTGAATAATGAAATACTATACTAATGATAAGTAGGAAATGCACATCTTCATTCTTCATTGTGGTTCTATGGTCACCAGTCTTATTATTTACAGGAACTATTCAATTGCATCAGAAGTGTTCAGTAATGAGAATGGTAATGAAGCATTGTGTAGTTATTAGGAGATGTATGATAAACAAAACAGTTTTTTAAATATTTGATATTGTGTATATATAGAAAAATGTAAATTAATGCAGAACTGAATTTATATGTATTTTCAGAAAAGAGGACAAGAAAACCAACATTATACAGAGAAATATTCAGAATTTGTTTAATCTGTCAACCTAGTTCATACCTAGTGTAATGAAGCAAATTCTAAAACTTGCAGTAATTATGGTAGAATAGAATAAAGCCATTAGCCCCATTTTGAGGTATTCAATGATTTCTCATTAGAAGACGCTGAACAAAGTGTATATACATTAAAACCATATAGTGGCATGATTTTGTTACTTTACTAAACTTCTGGGCTTTTACACCTGATAAATGAGATAGGAGAGTTCAAGTGTTTTAGATTCACCGAGTTCTCTCTTAACACTGAACTCCAATGAGAATCCTAATAGTCTTTAGGCTGTAGACTGGAATATGTGACCTTGGTTACTACTGACATTTTTTTCTTTAAAGATAAACCTTTTATATATCATGATAAACATCAATCCATGGTATTAAAATGTCATACAATACTGGAGAAAATTTACAACCTCAGGATACCTAAAGGCCATCCATGGACATCTTTATTAAGAAATCATGCTTTATAAAAAGAGTCTAAACTCTGTGATGTGGACAAACACTCTTCAGAATAAACAAAAAGAGCAATGTGCAGGGTGGCAATAAGGAAGAACCCTTTATTTTTTATTTTTTTAAAGTTTTACTCACGTCTTCTGTCACCAAGTATCCCCTCTATACAGTCTCCCCATTCTACCACCTCCCTCCCCCTACAATGACCACACTGTTGTCCGTGTCCACGAGTCCTTTTCTTGTTTTCCTTTTTTGCTCAATCCCTCCACCCCCAACCCTCTCAAGAGCTGTCAGCCTCCTTTCTATCTATGAGTCTGTCTTTATTTTGCTTATTAGTTCAGTTTGTTCATTAGATTCCACATATGAGTGGAATCGTATGGCACTTGTGTTTTTCTAACTGGCTTATTTCACTTAGCATGGTATTCCCCAGGTCAGTGTCCATCCGCAGATGAGTGGATAAAACAGTTATGGTACATTTACACAGTGGAATACTACTTGGCTGTAAAATAATATAATAAAATAAAATAGTAAATTAAAGTAAAATAAAAATAGAAAATTTTGTGCTTTGAAACAGAAAGAACACTTTAGACTTTTAAGTCACCCAAGCATTCTTTGTTTCATGAATTTGAAATGGACATTTATTAAGTAACTTTAACATCTATTAAACAATGATCTGCTAACAATCATAATTGGCACGTCTATCAGGAAGGAAGATGTTTTAGACCCATTTTACCGGATACCCAAATTACAGGGACTTGACTGAATAAAGTTGTTTTTTTTTTTTTTTCATGAAACAGCATGCCTAGCAGTAGGCTGCTCAAAAGTGATATAGGCAAATCCATAATACCATCAGTGATGCAAGCTCATTTCAACTTCTGTTCAGTGATTCCGATGCAGCATTCATGCATGGCTGTTGCCTCATATCCACACGTTGGATTCTCTACACCCAGCATTTTAGGCAGGAAGAAGTGAAGGAACAAAGTTGTATACAAGTGGAGTTGCATCTTTGTTCAAATACTTTTAGAAGTCCCACCCAGAAACTTCCACTTCCATTTCATTGGCCAGAAATACCACATGGCCATCTGTAGCTGCAGAGGAAACTAAGAAATGTTATTTTGCACTTGGCTCCATATTGTCGTAATCAAACTCCTGTTGTGCCAGCACTGGGGGAGAATAGATACTGAGTAGGCAGTGAGAGGTATCTATCGCAGCAAACAGAAGGGAACAATATAAACGTCACATCTGTTCAACAAGGTGGGATTTTTTTTTTACTTTTCCTAAAAACAAAAGTTTTTTTATACTTAAATTTTAATCTAAATTATTTGCTGCTAGGGCAAATGCTAGGCTTCATTGTTCAGTTTTAATAGTTAAATGAGTATATTTGGAAGCAGTTTGTATGCTGGATTTGAAATAAATGATAGGTTTTGGCAGTAGATGTACCTGGACCAAATCTATTTGTAATGTAGATGAGCCCTTTTGCCAAATTATCTCATAATATTTGATGTACTTAGTGAATATTTTCTCAAAAATCCATTTTGTATACAATATTCCAAATGGTTTGTATTCACTAAAAAAATAACCCATTAAATGGCTCCGGTGTACTACTGTGATGAGGTATTTCCTAAAGCCCTCGTAACTAAAATATAGCACTTATAATTAATCCCTTTAAAATGAATCGAACATGTGTGTGTGTGTTTGCGTTAAACATAATTAGCTAACCACAGCCCACAGCTTATGTCTGTACTATGTATGTAATCTGTTTATAGAACAGAGCAGATGACATAATGTAGATTTTGGCAAGTAATCACACTCTCCTTCCACAAACAACATCTGAAACGATAAAAACAACATACAGATGAATAGCTCCCAATAGGTAAAATCATTATAACCCACATTAGCCAACATAATTTTAATCCCGTTCTGTTGATCAAATATTTTGAGAGGAAGGTATATGATTCTTGCCTATGGCTGCATCGCTCACTTTGACAGGAGAGTAACTCTCAGCATCAGGAATGTGGGGGGGGGGGGACGCCGTAGTCAGAAAGCTACAGCTGAGCCTCAGGCTCCAGGTAACGCTTGAGGCAAACGCCCACCCCACAGCCCTACACACAGACTTCACCTTACTGTGCCCACTTTCTTATCCTACGGAACAGGGTTCCAACTATGGGGACCCCCCTTGCAAAAAAAAATGTCATCTAAGGATACATAGTTCTCCCTTCTGCTCTGCTCTGCTCCCTCCCACAGGGCTGTGTGGAAACCCCCTATGAGAGCCTGACATGGAAGGCGGATCTCTTCCCTCGTTTATTCAAAGTGAGGAATCTGCTGTCATTAATCACAGATTTGTCAACACATCCTTCTAGCATCCTGACTACTCTTAGCTGGATTCCCAGTTACTTTCTCATAAATAAAGCCCCCCGTTTCCTGAAGAGCTTACTGAAATACACACATTTTCCTGATATTAAAATACTTTCTATTCACTGTAAGTTATTTCAAACATTTAGAAAGGTAATGAGAAATTCTAAATTATCTGAAACTAAGAATAATTGTTTGCATTTTTATATTTATATCCTTTAATATACATACATATATACATATACACAGGTATATATAATATGCATATATATGTGTGTGTATATATATGTATGTGTGTGTATATATATAATTCAGGCTCAATCCTCTATGCACAACTGAAAGTTGAGAAAATATTATATTTTCCAATGACACTAAGTAATCTTTGAAATATAGTATTTTACGGTTCATGTCATATCATAATCATAGTAATCAGATTGCTACTGTTTTAATTGTTGAGATTATCATTAACACCCCAATTTTACAAAAATTATATCTGTGTTTCTAATTATTTTTAAGCTTCATGTATTAGTTGGGATGTTTTTAGTACATAGTAAAAGAAAGCCAAATCGTATATGGATTTTTTAAAAGAGATTTACTATCTCACTTAACAAAAATCTTACTTTTATAGGGTAACAGGTAAAAAATTTGTTTAAAGCCTGACTTCAGGCAAAATTTTTGTAGGGAGAATGTGCAATGAGATAGGCTCTTAAGTCCGGCAAATGGACAGGATCGCATTTCTCTTCCGTTGTTCTGCTGGAGCGCTCAGGGAAGGGCCGCAGAGCCAGAGGCGCACTTCCCTCGGTGCCCGCAGGATTTCCATGCTCCAGCATCCGCGGTCAGGCAGACACCGAGACCCCACCATGAACCATCAGGTTCATTATACCTTGCACTTCCTGTCCTAATCATTTTGTAACAGGGTGCAGCTGGCGGGGGTGGGGGGGGCAAGCAAGGATTTGTAGTAGGGTCTAGAACTCAAGGTATTCAGGAAATATTAGAAATATGTATATAGAATGTCCTCACCCCCACAAATCTGAACTGGGGGGGATGGGACTCCTGGAGCAGAGCTGCCATTCAGAGCTGTTGGGTATGGCAGCAGCTTTGTGCTAGCCTCTGCCATGGTCATTTAACATATCTATAACCTTTAACTGGTTCCATAGATATGTTAAATAGCTGTGCCCATGCTTTGAGCCAGGGGGATGGAGGAGATTTCCACCCAGGATGTAGCCGAGAGGCAACTCCCCCTAGACACAGCACCTGGGTGAAAACTTGGAGATGGTTGGCTCTGGGCCATGGGGTCACCCCTGCCCACAGCTAACATGGCAGCCGAGAAAAGCTGGAGGAATATGAAGTGCTGGCAGGTGTAGCCGATTGAAGGAGGAGTCGGAAATGGGGCTGCAGAGGAAGGTCGGCGAGGGGGATTTAAACCCAGATATAGCAGCCATATCGCTCGCTTGGACCACGAGGCTGAGGAGTGGGGACCCCTCCGCCTGAGAGACAGAAGCAGGACCACGTGGCTTTGGGTGCCTTCCTTTGCCACGCGGCCTAGGAAGCAGGAGAGACTTTGCCTGGAAGGAAAGAGGTGAAAGGACTTTTGCTGGTGGGCCATGAGAAGGTGCCGTGTGGTTTTGGAGTAACATGCTTTTGGATTAACTGGCGTTTTCTGGATTAACTGGAGTTTTCTGGATTAACTGGAGATCGCAGTGGCGACACATCGGATGGTGCCAGAACTGAGGATCTGCCTGAATCACGCTTCTACTTCTCCTACGGTACCCTGGACTGGGCAAATGGGGGGAAGTAAGGACTGTGGGTGTTTGTGGGTATTCTAGAGAACTTTAGTATTTTAAAGGAGACCTTAAGTCATTACTCTAAGCTTGTATAACTTGTAAATAAATAATTCTTTTCCTTTTCACAAGTCTCTGGTATTGAGAGACGTTTTTCCATTGGCGGCAAGGCATAACGAACCTGGAGCAAGGTTGGGGCATCGTTGGGTGCCCTGTCGGCCCTTTGCTCTGTAACAGTTTCAAAGTCCTTGGCATCCCATGGTCTCTTGAATATAAGGTAATGATTTTACACATATCTCAGGCTTTCCAAGATTCTTAACTTCAAAATATTTAACCTGACTTGAGTTCTAATTCTATATCAGGTAATGATCTAGCTAAGAGTCTCAACAACTCTGTACAGTATTTAGACATAATCCTCCTTTGAAATAAAAGGCAAACTCATACATCCAAGTAGGTTGCATGAGCAAATTGCTTCCACACCACACATTCCCTTCCACCTTCATGGTTCCCCTGTGGTTACATTGGGTGCTTTTATTTTCATGAGACTTCGGGGAATTTAGGATGGGGTCTCAGAAACAGGCACCTTGACAACCTCTCAGATCATTTCTATCCATGGACCATGCTTTGAGGAATAGTTTTGAGTTGCTGGCTCCTCTACGTCTGGCTGGTTCTGTTTTCTTGTGCTGGAAAAAATAGGTACAGGTGGAGCAAAAGTATTTGTTAAGCATGTTAATGTTTTCACTCCCATAAATTGTCTATTCAACATATCTAATCAATTCCAGAGCTTCGGAAATAAATTTTTTTGTTTGGTTTGGGTTCAGATCAAGTCTGTCCCTTACCCTACAAGAGACAGTGTGTGAGAAGTAAGCTATGATCAATGTGGAAGAAAGATGATAAAACATAAATTGGTGTGTATGTCCAAATGGAAAATAAATTTAAAGGCTTTTCTTTGTGTAAAGTTGTATTTGGTGAGAGCAACCAATCTAATATTTATCACCAAATTATTGCTCAAGATGTTCAGACTCTAACACTGATTTTGTAAAACAAGGTTGTCCTCTGGGACATTTAAAGAAATGTTTCTTTTTCTGTAAGTAATGCCTTAGAACAAGGCAGAGTGATTTCCTCAACATGCCATATGTTGTTTAATTGGCCTTTGCTTGATTTTCTAGAGGTGGTTTTTAAATATTACAACTTTAGGAACAAGGGTCGTCTAATGAACAAACAATACGTGTATTCCAATTAATACAGAAAGATTGTAACACTATCCCTTCTATAATCAGTTAGACAGAAGTGAAAACTTTGGATTAAATTTCCATTTTCACTTTGTGTTAGGTGCTAATAAATAAAAGTAGAGCATACTTCAAAAGAACACGGTTCTTCAAGAAAAACTTTCCAAAGTTTAAATTCAGAACTGTTAAACAAAAACAGAGGCCCAAAAGGGTATAACTTGTGCTAAATCCCATGATAGCAAACCTAGACTTAATACCTGGCTTAACACCAGACACGTAATATTAATCAACCTGCCTGGAATTTCCCGGTCAATGCCAATGAGGTCCTCTATCTCACGGGCCCTCTCTATCCCACCCCTAAAGGAAGAGGAGTAAGCCTGCATGATGAAACCCTTGCCAGTCCCTTTCCCTAAAAGAAGATGTCCTGGTCTAAAAATAATCATTTCCTTTCTTTTGTTAATTACTACCCCGCCATACCCTTCTTTCTATAAAACCTTCCATTTTGTACAACACATGGAGCGCCTTTCTTGTTGCTGGATGGGGTGCTGCCTGTTTCACGACTCCTTTAACAGAGTCAACTGGACCTTCGGATTTACTTGATGGAGTTTTGTCTAACCTAACTAATAAAATAATACAGTCTGCAACGCTAGCCAACTTATATCTGCTCCCTTCAGATCCTAAAAATCTTACTGCAAGATCAGTCATTATAAACTAAACCTCTATACTAGAAAGCGTCTTTCATTTAGTTCTCTTATTATTCCTGACTAATTCTGGGGCTGTAGTATATATGCCTACAGAAATATCTATTATATACTAGCTCCTGATATGTTCCTTTGGCTTACATGGTGGAAAATGACAGTATGCAAATGCCTCCAAATAGTGGAACATTTCACCATTTTAAAAAGTGTTATTTCTAACACATGCCCTTTGCGTTTTTGGATGATTCCAGGTATAAAAACTCGCAATGCCACTTTCATCCAGGTTATCCTATAAAAATTATAAAACAAAAATATTTCTCCATTTTGAAATGAGGCCTGGGGTCTGATGCAGGGCAAGAAAGAAGACCCCCTAAATGTTATGCCCACATTTATTCTGAGATAATCACTTCTATTACTTTATATTACTTCATTTTCAGGATGGGGAAAGAGAAGATGCAATTAGAATAAGAATGTCGTGTAAAGCTGTAATGTGGACTGTTAGAGCATATTAAGAACCAAATGATAATGAGCTATGTTCCCCTCCTTAGCCTCCCTTTCCATGATTTCAGAGAACTGCAGTAAGTGTGTTGCTCAGTATAATGCCAGATGTTGTCTTCCACTCCCGGAACACCTATAGCCAAGTGCCAAGGCTGAACTGAGGGGTTCTGTGTGTTTGCTCATTGAGAATATGCCACCACTGCTCAAGCAGTGCAGTGGGTAGGTGCCTGGAGTCACATGGACTTGGCTCGAACCCAAGCCCAAACTTCCTTGCTGTGGGACCTTGGACAGGACAGTTAACTTTTCTAAACCTCAAGCTTGCTCACATGTCAAATGGAGCAAGTATTTGTGAAAATAACAATCATGTAATGCTCTAGACCCAGAGATCTGGCACAGAATGAACTTTGATGAAGGTCACTTTGCTATTCCCCATCGTGACCCTAGGTAGGAATACTATCATTTTTAGTTCGCAGAACAGGAGACTGGGGAACATCAGTTAAGGTACCAACCAACTTACTATAATCATGGAGCTAAAAAGTAGTAAATCTGGCCAAAACCAGATAAAGACACTACCAAAAAAAGTACAGGCCAATATCCTTGATGAAGGCAGATGCTAAAATGCTTAACAAAATATTAGCAAACTGCATCCAGTTATGCATTAAAAAGACCATACACCATGATCAACTGGGATTTATTTCAGAGATGCAATGTTGGTACAATATCTGCAAATCAATAAACATGATATGCCACATAAACAAAATGAAGAATAAAAATTGCATAATCATCTCAATAGTTGAACAAAAAGTATTTGATAAAAATCCATTCATGATAAAAACTCTCCGCAAAGTAGGAATAGAAGGAACATAGCACAATAAAGGCCACATATGACAGACCCACAGCCAATATCACACTCCATGGGCAAAAACTACATATTTCCCTTAAGATCAGGAAAAAGCCATGGATGTCTGCTTCCCCCACTC
This sequence comes from Micronycteris hirsuta, assembly GCA_004026765.1. NCBI lineage: Eukaryota > Metazoa > Chordata > Mammalia > Chiroptera > Phyllostomidae > Micronycteris > Micronycteris hirsuta. The sequence goes on along the minus strand of PVJI01010896.1, from coordinate 37,909 downwards.
TTATTCAACACAGTGCTGGAAGTCCAAGCAACAGAAATCAGACAAGAAGAAAAAAATAAAAGGCATCCGAATTGGAAAAGAAGTAAAACTGTCATTATTTGCAGATGACATGATACTGAATATAGAGAACCCTAAAGATTCCACCAACAAGCTACTGGAACTGATAAATGATTTCAGTAAAGTAGCAGGATACAAGATAAATATCCAGAAAGAAGTTACATTTTTTATACACCAATAATAAACTATCAGGAAGGGAAACTAAGAAAACAATCCCATTTATAATTGCATCAAAAACACACATAAGGATAAATAACTACAAGGATGTAAAAGACCTGTACTTGGGAAATTCTAAGATGCTGAATAAAGAAATTGAGGAAGATACAAATACATGTAAGCATATACCATGATCGTGGATAGGAAGAATTAGCATCTTTAAAATGTCCATACTACCCCAAGCAATCTATAGATGCAATGCAATTCCTATCAATATACCAATGGTGTATTTCACAGATCTAGAGGAAATATTCCAAAAATTTATATGGAACAAAAAAAGACCCTGAATAGCCACAGCAATCTTGACAAGAACAAAGCTGGAGGAATCATGCTCCCTGATATCAAACTAAACTACAAGGCCATAATAATCAAAACTGCATGGTACTGGCATAAAAACAGACATATAGATTAATGAAAAAGAATAGAGAGCCAGAAATAAACCCACACCTTTATGGTCAATTAATATTTAACAAAGGATATAACCAGAGACATTGAAATTAAGAACAATCTAACAATTGCCAGAGTGGGGGGGACAGTGGGGAGAAGGGTTTTCAGGAACTACTATAAAGGACACATAAACAAAACCAAGGGGGACGATGGAAGCAAGGGAGGGGGGTGGGTTTGGATGGAGTGGGAGTAGGGGAGGGGAGAACATGCAGACAACTGTAATTGAACAACAATAAAGTAATTCAAAAAAAAAGAAACAAAAAAATTAACAAAGGAGGCAAAAACATATAATGAGGTAAGATAGTTTATTCAATAAATGGTGCTGGAAATATTAGACAGATATGTGCAAAAAATGAAGCTAGATCACCTTCTTACACCACACACAAGAATAAACTCAAAATGAATTAAAGACTTAAATGTTAGACTTGGAATCATAAAAATCCTACAAGAAAATATAAGCACTAAAATGTCAAACATTTCTCATAGCATTATTTTTTTCTGATATATCTCCTCAGGTGAGGGAAACGAAAAAATAAACAAGTGGGACTACATTAAACTAAAAAGTTTTTGGTAGCAAAAGATACCATAGACAGAATGATAACACAAGACACTGAATGGGAGAACATATTCACCAATTGTACATAAGATGCATCTGTGTTATGTAAAGAATGTACACAACTCAACACCAAAAAAACAAACAATTCAATTAAAAAATGTGCAAAGGGCCTGAATAGACTCTTCTCCAAAGAGGACCTACAGATGGCCAATAGACATATGGAAAGATGCTCCATGTCACTAAACTTTTAGAGAGATGTAAATTAGAGCCACAACGAGATATCATCTCACACCTGTCCGAATGGCTGTTATCAATAAATCAACAAACAACAAGCGTTGGCAAGGATGTGGAGAAATGGGAACCCTAGTGCACTGTTGGTGGGAATGCAGACCCCTGCAGCCGCTTTGGAAAATAATATGGAGTTTCCTCAGAAAACTAAAATTTGAACTGCCTTATGACCCACCAATTTTATTTCTGGGAATATATCTGAAGAAACCCAAAACACTAATTCAAAGTAATACATGCACCCCTATGTACATTTACAATAGCCAGAATTTGGAAGTAGCCCAAGTACTCATGAGTAGATGGGTGGATTAAAAAGCTGTTGTATATTTACATAATGGGATACTACTTGGCTGCAATGAAAGAAAGCTTATCTTTCATGACAGCATAGGTGGACCTGAAGATTATGCTAAATTAAATAATCCAGTCAGAGAAAGACAAATACCATATGATTTTACTTATATGTGTAATCTAATGAACAACATAAACAAACAAACAAAATATAAACAGACTCATAGATTCAGAGGACAGACTTACAGCTGTCAGAGTGTAGGGGGCTTGGGGGGCTGGGTGAAATAAATGAAAGGATGAAGCAAGGAAAAACAACAAAAAACAAAACTCATAGACACAGACAACAGTATGGTGATCACCAGAGGGAAAGGGGGTTGGGAGCAGGTAAAAGACTAAAGGGGGATAAGAGGTGATGCAAGGAGACTTGACTTGGGGTGGTGAACACATCATGTAATATACAGATGACGTGTTGTAGAATCGTACACTTGAAACCTATATAACTTTATTAACCAATAAATGCAATACAAATTTAAAAATAAGGAAGGAAGGAAAGAAGAAAGGGAAGAAGAAAAACTTCCAAAAAAGAAAGTGGTACATCTGGGATTAAAACCTATACTGTATGACTCCACATAAACAGGATGCTGAATACTTAACCCCTGTGTTAAACTGTCACTAGGCAACTGCATTCAGATTCCTCTTTCTCTAGCCCTTTAGGATGGCATGAAACATAAACATGTCAGTGGCCATCTACAGCTAAATGGGAGGTTGGTGGGAATGGCTCCTGCCATTCTCAGTGTGGCGCTGGCCTTTGGTTATTGCTGAGCCAATGCAGGGTCAACTCCATTGTCTTCTGTCTGGTTTTTGAGATTCTGGAAAGGAGATTTATGTTAGAAATAATAATCCCTATCTACCCTGTCTGCTGAGCTCTTCCTCTATTTATTTTCACTTCAAACACAATCCAGGGAAGATGATACTTCCCAGAATACAACAATTGCCATCAGCCCCCTTCATTCTTCTTCCTGCCTTGAACACTTTCTGAGGATGTAGTCGCTCAACTGGTTTAGAAAGAAAAGCTTAGAAAGTAAACAACAGCACTCTGGCCACCTCCAAAAGCTGTGTCTGTGCAAAGTGAAGTACCAGGGCACTGAGCCTGGAATTCTGCCTTGTAGGAAAGATGGGGGAAGAAGTTTTCTGACTTTCCTTCGGTTGAGTAATACTTGTTCCGTGACACAGAAAACATAGACAACCACACTGTTGCCTTCCGATGTGGCCTATGGCTGTTCACAGGCCCTTGGACAATGCTGGGAGGTAGGTTGAGACGGCTCCTGGGCACTAAAACACAGTGTTTGTCTTGTCGCTAAGGAAGGCAGGCAACCGAATGAACACTGATAGTCTGCTGTGATAAGAACAGAAACAGAGATAGTAACACATGGCACTAGGGAGACACAGAAGAGAAGAAAGTGACCCTACTGCTTAGACAGTATTTTCTAAGAGAAAAAAAACCCAAGGCACAGGATGGAGGCCGGTTGGTATATTGCAGGCATTTATGCAAGATCTAACCTAGGTTCATAGACACGAATGTGACCCCAAGAAGGAAACTGAAAGAAGAACCTTGGTCAATTCATGTAGAAGGAAGATGGAAGAGTAAAATTTAACCCAACGCACATAGAAATGCGAGCAGCAATAAATTTGGGTTCTCATCCTGGTTCTCTTACTACTCAATGTATATAGCAAGTTCAAGCCCATCTCGGGACCTGATTCCTCAGCCGTAAAGCAAGATGGGTAGACAAGATGGACTTTGAAGACCATTCTCTGGTGCTCTCTGGGTTTGTGCTATAATGGTACAAAGCAATAACAAAAGGCAGCTCCAGCGAAACAGTCACAGTCAGAAGTAAGGGAAGTGGTCCCAAATGATGACAGGTCCCCAAAGGTAGCATATTATAGATGCTAGAGTTTAGAAATAATAGATGTTGAGTATAAATATAAATGTGAAGCCTCAGCCCCATGACACACCAAAAATAAAATTTATTTTTCCTAAGCTAAAAGCTTAATTCCAGAAGGAAAACAATAAATTTGTAAATAAAATGGAATGAAAAAGAATAAAGTAGATAGTTCTAGCAACCACATGTTTGCAAGCCAGCTGTTTATAAAAGCTTAGACTTTCAATTGACTGTTTCATTGAGCTGGCTAGTCTTTTGAAAAGTTACATCAAATAGTCTGAGAGTAGATCCAGATGTAGTGGCTTCATTGGCATTATTGGTAGTGTATGAACGAATGGAAGACAGATCATTTCATTACAAATTACTAGAATCTGATTTAAGTTTGAAGTATCTGAAACAATTTTAGTGTTAAATGCATGATAGATAAATTATAAGGGCAATTACTCTGTAATAGTGAAGGAATACATTGACATTACAGTTAATCATTGAAGATTGGGTGTTTTTATGTGATAACTCACTTTTGCAGGGTTAATTGACTACTTTCTTCTAAAATAGAGTGGAAATGTGTAAAATTGTCATGAGTGGAAACTCTTATAAGTATGTTACAATAGGTCTTTGTTTACAGAGACAAAAAGATTATGAGACATCATAGTAATTGGAGAGAGCATTTATTTAATTATAGATATTTTCACTATAATTTTAGAGGAAATACCACACAATTACATAAACACTGAATATAATATTTTTAATTTGCATAGTATGTGGTTAGCTCTATACTCTAAAATAAACCAAAGCTATAATTATATATACTTTTGAAGTTAATACCTTATCTTTTCAACAAATACAACTGTCTATTATTTTATTTGTAAATATGTAAAGCATATCAACACTTTTGAGCCACTAATATATGGGGATTTCTTGAGAATAATTATTTATATTTCCTTACCCTTTTGAAGATATCTATATAATTTCACCAGGTAAATATTTTAGAACATAATTGACAACATTTTTTTTGAATTTCATGTTTTAAAATTGTATCTAAAATTCTATGTGGAATCTATAAGGCTTATTTCAAGAATTTTCCTTTCCACTTTGAAGCCTAATTGATACGTTTATGCTATCTCACAATTTTATGCACAATGAAGGGGTTTTCGGTTCAGTGTCCATTGCTAATATAATTTTACACTATTTTTCTATAATATAATGTTTATATCTGCCAGATCGAAGAATTGATTTACTTATGTGAGTCTTCTACAACATACAGGGGATCTTTGGAAGAAGGAGGAATGTTTTTTAGCTTAAAGAAAAGAGTGTCTTGGGATTACAATGCATTTAATTTTTAAAAACTAAATTCTCTTAATAAATTTTCATTGATCCTCTACTCTGACCAAAGCGTAGGGATTTATACAAGAGCTGGAATGAACTCTGCCTTCAGAGAATTCACACATTCTGCAGGGAGATAAGACACAGGTACCAACAAATAGGATAGAAAGCAAGATAGAAAGTGAAAAGTTTTATAACCAAGAAATGAACAAATTCCAAAAACTTGAAACAGTAAAAACGTTGAGGTATAGACAAGAAACAAAGGGGTTTAGGCCTCTCCCACCTTCTCATGAACCATCACACTTAGCAAAGGGCTGCTCGGCTTCCCTTTCACTGAGGAAACCAAAGCAATCAAAGGAGAACTTCCATTAAACACCACCACCCCTTCTCACCTCCCTGCAGCATGCTCAACTCCACTTATCACAGGTGACCTTAGCGACCTGGATCTCAGTCCAAGGTCAGTGCCTCCACTTGCTCTCTACATCCCACGTCCTCTTTCCCTACAAGAATGTCTGGCCAGCAGTTATCCCCGCTGCCCCCTGCATCAAATCTTCCCGCTCTTCGGATCATACTCATCAGCACTCAAACATCTGTAATTTCTTTTATATACACTATATAAAAAAACAAATCTCTTGACCTCATTTCCCTCTCCAGGTAAAAACACATATTCCTTTTGTCACTTTATAAACGTCCTTGAAATAATTATCTCTATTTACTACCTCCAAAAGAATTTTGAACATACTCTTAGTTTTTTTTTCCTTCACAACCCAGCAATTTTTTTTTTGTCACTAAGAATATCCTTAAGGATATCTTTTTTTGATGTACATGTTTTTGGTCCTCATCTGCGTCATTGGTTACCTATTAGCCGCAACAGACATAGCTGCTCACGCCTACCTGAAGCCCTCGCTTTATTTTGGCTTCCAGGAGATCACACTCACGTGGTTTCCATCCTAACTTTCTGTCCTCTCCTTAGCATCCTCTCTCCTGACCTCCCTTGGGTCAATTGTCATTGCTGTCCATGATCACTTCTCTGACGACCTCTTCCAATCACATAACTTAAAGTTGGTCTTCAGGTTGGTGACGCCAGCCTGTGACCTCTCCTTCATCGTTCAACTGTCCACTTAATAGGACTGCCAGGTTTATCAAATAAAAATAGAGGAAAATTAGTAAAATAAGAGTTTCAGGCAAAAATAGTTTATAGGATAAGTATGTACCGTGAAATATTTATTTTGTATTTATCTAAACATAGTTTTTGCGTTTTTTCTGAAATTTTAATTTCACTGGGCATCCTGTATTTGATCTGGCACCCTACCACCCAGTATCTCTGTATCTCCACTTTGGTGCTGAGAGGCATCTCAGATATAAAATATCCGAAACCAAGCTCCTGACTTTCCCTCCCACCCGGCTCATCGTGAAGCAGCCCTCACCTCTGGGAACGGCAGCCCCGTTCTTATAACTGTTCAAACCCAAATCACTGCAGCCATCTTGACGTCTTTTCCTCACATCACAGCTAAGGTATCGCCGTGTTCGGTTGGGTCTAACCTCAAATACTGCGCATTCAGAATCCGACCTTTTCTCACGGCCTCCGTGTCACCCTCTCTCTTGCCTCCTGCCAGGTCTCCCTGCTTCTGCCTCTGTCCCCTTTCGCTCTGTGTTCAAAACAGCCACCAGAATACATAAATGGATGGAAAGGAGTGGTATCTGTACAAAGCAGGCAATTGTTTTAAAAGATAACAAAATTGTTGGATGAAAAACCTTTAGAATAAAAGAAATACACACTTGAGTCACCTATAGGTGGAACCTAATCAACAAAACAAATAAGTGAGCAAAATAGAACCAGAGACATGGAAACAAAGAACAAACTGACGGGGATGCAGAAGGGGGATAACGCAGAAGGGTCAAGTCAAGGAACGTGTATAAAGGACCCATGGGCAAAGACAATGGGGTGGGAGGGAATTGAACGTGGGAGACAGAGGGACAAGTAGGGCAGGGGAGGGTAAAGGGGGAAAATGGGGACAACTGTAATTGAACAACAATAACAACATTAATACAAAAAATAAACTATTTTTTTTAAAAAGAAATACAGACTTGAATCTTGTCCAGATTGTTTTAAATAACTTTTTTTTTAACAAGGAAAACGCTGCTGCCCACTAAAAGTTGATAGGAAGGTAAGCCCCTTTAATGTGGCTCGCATTTGTGTCCCTGAAGCTCTGTTCTACTGCAGGGAAAATGGCAAACATCCTGCTAGCAGAGCCGAAGGCTGAACTGGTAAGAAGGTTTAAGAAATTTAAAAGATCAATAATTCAAATCGCTGTTACGTGGCTGTTTTTTCTCTTGTTTTCTAAAAAACAATCACAGATGACATTTATTGACAATTTACTGTGTACCAGGCCCTGATCCGCAGCTTTTACACAAGCCTGTACTACTCCATCCCATTTGCACAGAAAGATTTTGTGACTTGCCTGAGTCCAGCAGTACAGCTTTGGAGTCCAGCACACTACATGGAACTCAAGCATATCCGAGGCTACTTCACCTTACTTACATAGAACCTTCTGGAAGCTAGGGATGCAGTGAACATGTCCATATTTTAGTTCTGGGGAGTTTATTTTTTTTTAAGCCATTCTCATCATGGCTGCTTTTTTATATCCTTAGTTACAGGAATTTTGTTCCTCTAGTCTTCAGGTGGTTGTTTTGTAATTTAGTTATAATTTTGATGTGATCATGAAGCAGGAAAGCTCAGTGTTTACTTACTCTGCTATGATGACCTTGACCAGAAATCTGGAGTTCTTATTTCCCTTAAAAATTCCCTTTGCAATAGTTTACTTCTGACCTGATGTCATCACAAAAAAAAAGTCATTAACCCTGAAAATATAAACTGGGTATTGAAATTCACACACCAACACACACACATACATTCTCAGAGTTTAAAAGGGCTGTTATGTTGATATCTACCGTCCCAACCTGCAGAGATATGCTTGGAAGATTAGAACTTAGTAATTAGCTTTCCTGTAACTCCTTGAAATTATGTTGCTTAAACAATGCAACTGTATTCTGAAACCCAACAGTTATTACTGATGAGTTAAACACCATGGCTTAGTATTATTAGGGGGTCTCTCATGTGGTGCTTAGGAGGATTATGCAGCTGTCCTGTATCTCTTTTGGAATCCCACAGAACCAAGAAGAAGGTTGGCAGGAACCCATGATGGACTCCGTCCAGAGGAGCACTCCATTCCTCACGTCATTTACTGGCCACACAGGGGGCACTTTTCCAACCTAAACAAAGACATTAAGGAAAAGTTTTAATCAGCAATGATGAGTCAGCACCTCTGGATCTTAATCCTGACCATGCTCATCATCTGGCCATAGGAAATTTCATCTTTACTTAGGGCCCCTGGATTTCACAGTGAGAGTAGCTCAACAAGTTATTTGTGGTTCTTGTCACACGTGACAACAGAATACTGTGGCGGCAGCCACGTGGGCTTTTGGCCTCACTCTCAGACAGGCTTTGTTCATTTTTAATGAAAGAAGCAGCACTGAGTAAAGCTGGTTCCTTTGGATTTAATTTCACCCAAGAGGGCTAAGAGAGAGACTCTTGTATATTTGATGTCAAGACATCATGTTGATTCACTTAAAAGACATAAATAGCCAAATTAATTTTTGTGATTTATAATGGCAAAACAAGTCATTAGTAGACAGGTTTTTGTTACTTCAGTTGACTGCGCGGTTTACCAGTTTACTTCTGTGGACAACTATTACATTGACTAGACTGAGTTAACTGTAGTTGACTTTTTGACTACACTGAAGACATGCTCTAATACTTTACCTTAAAACCACCAGGAGCTGATGAATGAAATCATCAAAACTCAGGGATTGCTTCTCCCCAAATTTGTTTCTAGTAAAAAGTGTTGGCAGTATCGATGAGGAAACCCAAGGGATACTAAAGAAGTCAGCATCTGTACAAAATGTCACAGTGCTGCTGTTTGGCCCGTTGCACTGGCCCCTTGCTCACCATCCAGCCCTGCTGATGTGTAGAGAGAAACTTCTGCTGCCCTGACCACACCTACTGAAGAACCTACTAGGCAAAGCACTTGCCAAAGTTATTTGCAGTGTTTACTGAATGTTTCCTGTAGCAAAATGAACCCTACTCTAGCGAATGTTTTGTTCAGTCCAGAGTTTATCCTGATAGACATTGTGTAAAAGCTTATTTTAAGTGGTAGCAAAATGTGTTATGTGTAATAAGATGAGTCCAGTCCAACATGAGAATTTCTTTTTACAAGTGGGATTGTATTAAAACATGCCCACAAATGTTTTAGCACTTCTCCCTTCAAGCAGAGGGACTCAAACTCCCTACTCTTAAGACCTGGCTCTAAATATTGCCTTGCTTGTAACAAATAGAATATTGTAGAAGTGATAGTGTGCAACCTTCAAGAATGGGGTGTGACAGGCACTATGGTTTCCTTTCTGGGATTACCCACTCCGTAGGAAACCGAACCTAGCCTGAGGCACACCCGCTGAAACCAAGACATTAAGGTATGTCATAATGTGTTAAAGGTTGATATCTTTTTTTATTAATGTCATTCTATGATGCCAGAGGAACAAAACCTAACTTGACAGGTCATTGGATCAGACTCAGTCCATCATCTTATCTACCTTGCTCTCCTTTCATTCACTTTCTCTAACCTTTGTTATCTCCGAATAACTTCCCCAAAATATCTATTCTGCATCTTCTTGAAGTAGAGCAGTGTAGAACTTGTTTTTCTAGAAAAACCATGGGCTTTGGGGTCATATAGATCTGGTTTCAAATCCTAATTCAAATTTTCACATGCAAGCTGCTATGGCATCTTACAAAAAAATTCAGGGGTGTCCAACCAGCTGCCCACGGTCCACATGCTGCCCAGGACAGCTGTGAATGCGGCTCAACACAAGATTGTAAATTTACTTAAAACATTATGAAATGTTTTTGTGATTACGTGTTGCACCGTATTTAATGTGTGGCCCAAGACAACTCTTCTTCTTCCAGCATGGCCCAGAGATGCCAGAAGGCTGGACACGCCTGGATCCCTTTCAGCCTCACTTTTCTTTCTATGGTTCTTGTAAAGATTAAATGAAATAATATATACAAAATTTCACTCAGAACTTAGTTACAATTAGCAACCCATATACTGAAGGGAATGGTTGTTCCTGTTATTATGAGTATAGCTTAGTACTTGCTCTTGTCAACTTGCTCCTATTAAATATAAAAGATAAAAGTGTGAGTTACTAGCTTTCTATGTTATATCTGAAGAAAAACAAGGCAAATTGTCTAGGGAGTGATTCTGGAATCTCAGGTTGCCTGCCAATGAGCCCTTGAGATTGGGGCATTGTCTCTCTTAGGTCAGAGGAGGGCGTTTACTCTCTTGGTGGAAGATGCTTCCCGGAACTCAAGCACTGAACTCACCTTTCCATGGAAACAGCAGAAAGGGTCCTCCTTCCCCATTTAGACTAAAGTCTCTTCTTGTGAGATTCTCCAGCACTAACACCTGGTGTTATCACACAACTCAGGTGCCCCTACTCAGGCTTTTTGGTGGCAGGGTCCTGACTGGGGACTAATAGACATACACAAGGTCGTTTGTCACTATAAAAGATGTGACAAAGGACACAGCCCCAGAGTGTGCTCCGTGAGGTAATAAGAGAGTGCGAATTGTGTTCTTCCCATAACGATTCTGGGCTTTTCCATTTCCCAGTAAAGTCTGACTTTTACGTCCATTCTCTATGTTGCTGTAATATTGCCCACCGCACATCTTGCCTATACTAAACAAAACAGATAGAAAATCCTTGCCTTTGGAGGAAAAAACCGAGACTGAAAACAATGAATAAGTAAAAATATCTTATATGTATATGGAAAATGTAAAATATATATGTATATGTGAAAAGTATACATTAGATGAAGGTATTACTAATACCGTTACAGAGCAAGGGCCGGGGACACCCAAGGATCCCTCAACCCTGCACTAGGTTCTTTATGCTCGTTGCCAATGGAAAGACGTCTCTCAACGCCAGAGACTTGTGAAAAGGAAAAGAATTATTTATTTACAAGTTATACAGGCTTGGGGTAAGGACTTAAGGTCTCCTTTAAAATACTAGAGTTCTCCAGAATACCCACAAACACACAGTCCTTCCTTTCCCCCCTTTTCCCAGTCCAGGGTACCGTATCTCAGGAAAAGAAGTAGAAGTCCATGATTCAGGCAGATTCTCAGTTCTGACACCATCTGCTGTGTCGCCACTGCGATCACCAGTTAATCCAAAACCATGTGGCACCTTCTCCTGGCCCACCAGCAAGAGTCCTTTCACCCCTTTTCTTCCAGACAAAGTCTCTCCTGCTTCCTAGGCCGCGTGGCAAAGGAAGCCACCCAAAGCCACATGGTCCTGAGTCTGTCCCTTAGGCTGAGGGGTCCCCGGTCCTCCAAAGCCTTGTAGTCCAGACCCCTTCTTGCAGGGTCTCTCCTGCATTCTTCCGAACTGCTAAGAGAGAGCTCGGCATTGCTTCTACATCTTCCTTCCCAGCTTCCTAAGCTGAGTGGCAAAGGGAGCCCCAAAGCCACATGCTCCAGAAAGAGAGAGAGAGAGAGCCTGTCTCTCAGGCAGAGGGGTCCCCACTCCTACAAAGTCTCGTGGTCCAAGAGAGCTTCCCGCAGCATCTCTCCTGCATTCTTCCAAACTGCTAAGAGAGAGCTCTGCATCGCTGCTACATCTTGCTTCCCAGCTTCCTAAGCTGCAGGGTTCTCCCCTCTCGCCAAAAGCCGTGTGTTCCAGAGCCAGAGAGCGAGAGAGCGAGCCTGTCTCTCAGGTGGAGGAGTCCCTACTCCTCCAAAGCCTCATGGTCCAAGAGAGCTATGGCTACTGTGCCTGGGTTTAAATACCCGCGCCCGTCTTCTTCTGCAGCCCCATTTCCGACTCCTCCTTCAATCGGCTACACCTGCCAGCACTTCATATTCCTCCAGTTTTTCTTGGCTGCCATGTTAGCTGTGGGCAGGGGTGATCCCATGGCCCAGAACCAACCATCTCCAAGTTTTCACGCAGGCGCTGTGTCTAGGGGGAGTTGCCTCTTGGCTACATCCTGGGTGGAAGTCACTCCCATCCTCCTGGCTCAAAACATGGCCACAGCTATTTAACATATCTATACAACCAGTTAAAGGTTATAGAGATGTTAAATGACCATGCCAGAGGTTATCTGCAAGGCTGCTGTCATGCAAAACAGCTCTGAATGGCCCTGCTACAGGAGTCCCATCCCCGGCCAGTTCAGACTTGTGGGGGTGAGGACATCTTACATATATTTCTAATATTTCCTGGACACCTTGAGTTCTGGACCCCATTACAAATCCTTATTTGCCACCCTCCCCCACTTGGCTGCACCCTGTTACAATACCTTTTAATAAATTACCAATTTATAAGACATGTATGTATCTCCAGCATGCCTATTGTCTGCTCAATTTTCCTTCACTTATCTTCATCTAATGCATACTTTTCACATATACCTACACTCAACAACTTAACATATGCTCTAGAAGACATGCATAGTGATGCTTGTTACAATAATATTTAAAGTGGAAAAAAAAAAGGAAAGGTCTAAATGTCCCTCTGCTCGCTAGTAATGATCTTAGGATAGAAAGATCCCTGTCACCAGTTATGGGTGCTGGATGGAGGGGAGGTCAGCTTGGTGCTGAGGAGACTTGGTGGAAGGTCATTGAGGTAGTTTAGACAAAACTAATAATGACAGGTAATATTTTGGCGTGTTAACCATATGCTGGGTGACGTTCCAAGAATTTAACGTAACTCATTTAATCCTCCAAATCGATGTAATAGATCTTACTATTGTCTGTTTTACAGATGAGAAAAGGGAGAAAAGCAGAGATTCAGGGACTTTCTGAGATCCCACTGTGGTAGAAAGATAGGCCTCCAAGCAGACAGCCGGAGTTCAGAATCACTGCTCTAACTGCGATTCACTCAGCTCCATGCCATACGTTCCCAGCAACCATAAGAACAGGGAAAGCGTGAAGAATTTCCTCAGGAGAAATTTTCTGGGGAAAAAAAATGTGGTTTCCTTGTACCTAGTTGCCATCATTTATGTTCTGTGATTCCTGAGAAAAGCTGTTGCATGAAGAATAATTTATATAAAAGGAATTTTAGTACCGTTGGAGAAGGTAGTGTTTTCCTGCCCCACATTCAGCTGACAAAATGAAGTTCCATCTTCATCAATACCTGCTTAGAGCAATTTGTTTGCGCTCTTAATTAGGTTTAGAAACACTTGGAGGAAAGTATGAGTTTTATAAGTATCATAAAAAGGTAATTGTCTCCCATCTGCTCTAATGAGACAAATTTCACTAAGTGCTAAATTCTGAAGGCTAACATTGTAACAGTGAAATTTTTCTTTTTGTGTTTTTTTCCTGTGTAAGTTTTCATGGTAGTGTTTCTAGCCCTTGGTTTACTGCCAGGTTACTTTTATTTATCCCATTATCATTTTTAGTGAGTCTCATAAATCTAACATTTTAATGAGAGGCCAATGGCTTCTCATCAGGCACTAAGTGTTTCAAATTATAATGGGCCCGGTTTTTTTTTTTATTTTAATTGTAACCGTCTTTTTCCCTTCAATTGTGAGATCAAGTGTGTGCTATCTAGTAAGGTCATTAGCTCCAAGACTCATAAAACTGCTATCCTTACACCAAAAACATCAGAAACCGTTTGTGCGTGACTATAGCAAGGCCAGCGTTTATTTGGAACACAGCGAGCCTTCTCTTAGTTTCTCCTCTAACACATTTATCTTCAGATAGAGCTTATTTCATTGCTTAGCTGTAAAAATAAAATAAAAGAATGTTTTAGATAGATGATTGGATTTATTGGTCTAAGCAAATCCACTTTGGAATAATAAAACCTTATTGAGTCATTAAAGACTGAAATATAGTATATTATATTTGTTTTTACAATTTTACCTCATGCGCTTTATGTTGCACTGAAATTTTTAAAACTTCATAAACTTTCTTACCTTAAAATAACTATACTATTTGGCTATAAAAAAGTTTTACTTCTTTCTAGAATGTCTCAAACATTAAAATCCTGGGACATTTCTCTGTGTGTAAGCAGGGAATAATCGTAACTCAGATTCATTCTCAATCCAACCTCGTCATTGGGGAAATTGAGAAACTCTTCTATGAAAAATAAGTGCCAAAATTTCCTGAAACTACGGAAAATCACTAGAACTCATTTCTATGTATTCCATATAATCAGTTGGAAGAAAGGGCAGAACTTAACAACAGAATGACCTAGGTTCAAGTCTCACTTCTGCCCCTTATTCTGTGAATTTAGAAAAGTTTTATTTTTCCTTGTTAACTTTTGTTAGGCTAAATTTCCTTGCCTATATTTGTAAGTATGAGATAAAAGTAGCACCTACTTTGGAGAGTTGCAATGAGAAGTAAATATAATAAAGTGTTTAGTGGGGTCTAGAGTATACTAAGTGGCCCATAAATGGCAGATATCACTATCATTTTACTCTATTTTTTTTACCTCATCCTTCATGATATCCTGGGATTTATTTTTCACACACACATGGTAAGCTCGAGAGGAATACTCTCTCTTCAAATGGAAACACTTCAGGTGAATGTCCCAGGAAGCCAGTTTCTAAGCAAACAATTTGTCAGTTCCTGATTTCGAGCCACTGTCGCTCTAAGAGAACGTGACCAACATATCGATATAACACATCACTTACCGTGCAGACTGCACAGAGCGGATTTCAGTGTATGTCATATCATAAATTGATCCTGCTTCCATAAACAAAAAAGAGCATAAGAACACTATGAATGAGTGTATGCCAGCCAATGAGACCATCTAGATGAAATGGACAAATGTCTAGAAACACGAATTATCAAATCAACCCAAGGAGAAATAGAAAATCTCAATAAATCTATGTATAATTAGTAACGAGGTTAACTTAGTAATGTGACCTTTTGTGTCTGGTTTCTTTCACATATTGTATTGTTTCATTTATATGAAATACCCAGAACAGGCAAATTCAAAGAGACAGCAGATCGGTGGTTGCCAGGGGCAGGGGGAGGGGGGTCTAGAATGACTAATGGGTATGGGACTTTCTTTGGGGGTGATAAAAATGGTTTGGAATTAGACAAAGGTGGTGATTGTATAGCACTGTAAATATCCTAAATCCCACTGAATTGTACACTCTCATTAATTTTACATTATGGAAATTTTGCCTCATTTTTTTAGAGTAAAAACAAACAAACAAACAAACAAACTATACTGCCCCTAGGAATCCACAACATCGGGTGGCATTTTAAATCATCAAAAACCCTTCCCTTACCCAAAGACAAAGTCTAGTCACTGTAACCAGGTATAGGGTCATTTCAATACCCTTCCCCAGGTTTCTGGGCTCCAAGTCAGCAGAACAGCCCCAGCCTCCCATGGGTCCGACAGCTCTCCCAGAGTGCCCATTTTTCTCTTGCATGTATCATCCTAATTCCCGTCACCACCACAGAAGAGTCAGGTATCTGCCTGTTTCACTCTGGCCTCTGAGTGTCAGCCTCCAGCATTAAAACAGAAGCTTGATGACAATAAGCCACTCTGGGTTACCTATCACTTGGTCCCCACGGCCCAGTCTAGCCAGATAAGCTTAAATACTCTTATTTCTAAAGCCAAACTTACTCCTCTAGATTACATGGCTTTATAGCTCTGCTCCCAAACACTAATTCTTTTTGAGACTAAATATATTCAATAGTATTATTTAAAGCCTGCTCGGCTTAAGTTAATTTCTGATTCTCTTCTATGAGTTTCTTGGCCTTGGGCTTTAATTAATCTATGCTAAGAACATTAGACCCTGTGTTTGCCACCCTCCCTTATTTTAATAAGCTTAGAAAGGCTAACGCAACTACTCCAGTCCACCGCATGATGTCTGTGTCCAAATGTTCGGTGTGTAAGAAGGAAGGGGAAAGGGCTGCAAAAAGGCAGGGCGTGCGTTTCAACTTCATGAAGGAAATTACTAAAATGTAACATTGGAAAGATTTGGGAAGTTTTGGGTTCAGAAATGTTGGGCCAATATTTTACAGAGTGAGTTTGCAGAAAGGTCTAGGCACCTTTCAGTGGCCAAGGAGGAAATATTGCCACCCTCACAGAGGACATTCGTTTGGAGAGAGTCCTGCAAGACCAGGAAAATAGGCAAAGTCGAATCATATAATAAGATCCTTTTTACCTTTCCAATTTCACTTTTTAAGGACTTTGACCCTAACTATGCCCACTTAAATATGCAGCTCTTAGGACTCATAGACTGCCAAATGACAGTTGTTTTTATAATAATACCTAGCATTTACTTGATTTCACATGCACTGTCTCATGTGATAGAGTAGAAAATATGTAATTACCCTCATCTTAGAGGTGAGCAGCCTCAAAACCAAAGCATTTAAAAAATAAACTAATCAGTTGCAGATCTGAAAGCCAAACCCAGGTCTGATCCTTGGACTCCCAACTCATTACACTCTCTCTCAGATGACACGTTACACCTGATCGTCTCAAATATCTCTATTGTTCATTTCTACAAACAGAATTTTTCTGGAAGGACTTTAGGTGCATACAAAATGGCTACTCCATAGATGGTACTGTATTTTGCTGTGTATAATGTGCACATTTTGCCCAGATTTTTTAGGGCAAAATAAGAATACACACTATAAATGGGTTGTACCGATTCCATATCTATATAAATGTTAATTCTTTTATTTGTGCTTATGTGTTAAAAGTGTAACTTTAGAAAGCAATAACAATATTCTTATGCAAAGTATGACAAACCCTTTGTAAAACAAACAAAAAAAAACAAGTATCTAAGTATAAATAAATAAATGATTGAATTAAAAACTTTAAAAAGATTTTTTTTCCTGAAAGTTTGGGCCAAAATTGTGGGTGCGTATTATATATGGCAGAATATGGTAGTTTGAATTCAATCAGACAAACTTTTTATTAATTAACTGATGTATAGAAAACATTGCATAAGATATGTTGATAGATCAAAACCAAAATAAATGAATTCAGCATTGAAAGGAATCTAGTGAGTGATAAGGTTTACACACATGGCTAAAATACACATTAACAGTGTTTCCCAAATGCTCCCTACAATATAATCATGGTAGACACTTAGTAAACTTAGAGAATCCCACAGGCCTCCCCTGAAGATTCCGACCCAGTATTGATTTGTTATTAAGTATTTCAGAAGGGTTCAAGGTCATTCTTATTATGGGATACAGTGAATTACGGAATGGCAATAACAGGGATAATAAAGTCCTTCGGCACCCCAAAGAATGTAGAGTTTACCTCCACTTGTGGAAGTCTGTGAAGACCACGTGGAGGAAGTGATATTTAGGGCTCTGTGGCTAGATAAGATCTTGATAGCAGAGGAAACTCGAAGGCAGAGACAAAAAGTCATGAATACGTACAGTACATTTTGGAATGGAAATTAGTTCAGCATAACTGACGCCTGCAACACAAGTGAGGAAGGATAAGGCCATGTTGGGAGGGCTCTTTTGAGTAGTTATGCTAGAGAATGTGAGTTAATTCAGTGTGTCCTGAGAAAAACAAGTTTGGTTTTTTAGAAGATGAATCAATTTATCATCTAAAGTTCTCCATGTTGTTTTTTTACTGTCTTCAAAGTGAGCTGAAAGTGACCCCTTATTTTCATCACTGAAAGCCAAAAGTAATGATTTTCTTGAAAAAGGAAGAAAATAGTTCATGTACTTTGCTGTGTAAGTGGACAAATCATTTGTATAAATGCGAGGTTACATGTGTAAATATAATAGATAATTATCATATTTTATATATATTCATAGATATGTATAAATCTTCCCTGGTGGATTGAAGTTAAATTTATCACACTTATCTTTTAAAGATTTCATTTACTTATTTTTAGAGAGAGGGGAAGGGAGGGAGAAAGGGAAAGAAACATCAATGTGTGGTGGTCTCTTGTGCGCCCCCCCACCCCCACGAGGGACCTGGCACTCAAGGCAGGCATGTGGCTTAACTAGGAATCCAACCAACGACCCTTTGAGGCCAGCACTCAGGTCACTGAGCCACACCAGCCACAGCTATCACACTCATCGGCGTGCACCACTTTCGTTACTAAACGGCAGGTTTTCAAGTAGCGTCATTTTGTTCAATGTCCTTTCGTTCGGCGTCATTTCTTTATAACATTGATGATATGCTGTAGAAACTTAACTCTTTTTTATATCAATTAGCTTATGGTAAAAATGGTTTCCTTATATGTAATTTTGCTTAAAGTTGCAGAAACTATCAATAGCATTAGTTAAGGGCTTACTGTACATCTGTTTATTTCTTTTTCACATCCTAGTGCAATTGTTTCTTTAGCATCCAGCTGAAAAGACTTATCCAAGTATTTTATCAAGTAAGTTATTTTGGAATCCAGGTTTATTTTCCACATATGATTGGGTCTAAGGAAACCAAATAATGCAAAAAGAAACCCTAACGTGCAAAAAAGTTATCCAAATAGTCATTGATTGTCCGTTCTACACTACGTACCAAAGTGAACAAGGCACTGTCCTCCCAGTCAGGATCCGGCATTGTAGCAGAGGGAGACACAGGTAACAGTAAACGACTTGCTACAGGGTTGTAACAAATGGAAGCGATGGTGAGCGGATAAAGAAGGGCGCGTTCAGTTTTACATGATGTGGGAGTCTGGGATGAAAATAAATGAGTGAAAGGAACAGATGAGAGATTTTTTAAAAAGCTTCATCGAGTCGAACCTTTAAAGATTGTGTGTTCACAGGTAGGAAAAAAATAAATCAGACAATTCGGCATAAGCAAAAGAATAACATTGACATTTTATGACAACACTAGTTTAGCTTGTTCACACGTGCAAGATGACTAAATTGAGGCTTACTGAGGTTATCTAGCTTTATGACACACACAGTTATTTCAGTTGTAGAACTCAGCTGATGGCACTCACTGCCCTCAGCTCCATCTACAGTGACTCTAACAACTTGAATTTGGCCCATAGCAATGGGGAAAGAGAATATGATATAGATTCAAGCAATAGGCATTGACCTCATCCACCAACAAGCGTGTGCAGTGCCTACCACGTGTCAGCTACTGCCTGGTGCTGAGGGTACAGAGTGGAAGAGATACCCAAAGTCCCTGCTTTCTTGCAGTTTACATTCTGGTAGAAATATAGAAGACAAAACTCATAGACCAACTCATGAGGGCTATGATAAAGAATAGAGTTGGTCTAAAATATATGGGTCCAACACACTCGGAAAACACCCATTCATTTCCCAGACACTATTCAGTCCCTACTATGATATGCATAGCGATATGCACAGGGCCGGCTGTTGAAGATACAAAGATATAAGAATACAGTCTCCCTGTTTTAGAAGCTCACACTAGCAATTCTGGGCCACAGAGCTTGGGAGAATCATTAAGCTTTAGTGAACACGTAACCCTTGCTTCTGCTTACCCAGGGACACTCAAAACAGATTTGCCTTATTACACAAATCATGACCTGCAGCTACTCAGGAAAAAATCTGATCTCTTTAAAATACACTGGTTACCCAAAGTAAATTATGCATTCAAAAGTATTTAAATGCATTTATAGTTTTAAGTCAGATCATTATGAAATAATCTTTAAATGCAGTGAGATATATCAAGTCATTTTTGCTCAGTGAGTTTATAGACAAAACAGACACTTTAATATATATAATGGCAAAACTAGGAATAAATCATTAAAGAATTTAATGTTTCAGATCCCAATTAAACAGTAAAGAAAGACATGAAATTTGTGATGTACATATACCAGCAATAATAACAGGCTATAAAATTCCACAAAGTGCTCCTTGTTTTAAGCACAAATGTTGCCTAGAGAGCTACCGGCAAATTCCAGGTGAGCATCAAGCACCCCTGTATCAGGCGCTCTGGTAGCCCTGATGATAGGAAGGCTGCCAGACCTCGTAGCGATGAAGGCAAAAGCTTCCGAACTGATATGATGTGAAAAGACAGGAAAGAAGGTTCCAGTATGACTCTGGGGTCTGAGGTCTGAGCCACTCATTTAAATAAGCCAAGAAAAGAGCTGACTTTATGAAACAATAGGTTCTATTTTGACTTCAAATTACAACAGCAAGTGGTTGTGGGTCATATTTTAGTTCATTGAGCCACATGGACTATCACTTACACAATAGCTTGACTAAAAATATCAACAGCACCTTCTGTTGGGAACAGGGGCTTTTTATACAGCGTTTGATCAGCATATCTTGTGACCCATGAATCTATCCCCAGGCAGCCACCCAGGCCACAAGAACCCTGTGAGAGGTGTGTGGACAGAGCACCAGGGCAGGGAGAGGAACATCAACCTGGATACTGACTCCAGAGTAAAACCATAAACCCATGCAGAGCTAGACTGGACTGTGAAAAGCCATAAAGGTTGCTTTTGCCTAAGTGGCCTGCTTTCTCCTAGACTTCTCTCTGGTGGCTTCTCGCCTTAGAGCCAGGGAACGAACAGTGGTAGTAAAGGGAGTGCGACCCTCACAGCAGCTTTTAACTGAACTCTCCACTCTCAAGAAAATGATTTCATACAATGTTCTCAAGCTGAACAAGCCACATTAGCACTCCAGCACCTTGAGGGATGAACATGTGTAGAATATTGGTGGAAAAGGGAGGGTACCTGAGAATTTCTTTTAGCCAATATACGAGTACTATATGTAAAATTATTCTTTTCAAATAGGCAAGGACTGTGTCTTTGACTCAAGAAATCTCTTACTCTAGTCTCATGGAAAGACAATAGTTGTTTAAATGCCTCTCAGATGCTAATAAAACATAAACTTTGTGAGAAAAGGACAATAATCCTAGTTTTATGAGGATTGATAC
The DNA here is from genome assembly GCA_004026765.1 of Micronycteris hirsuta. NCBI lineage: Eukaryota > Metazoa > Chordata > Mammalia > Chiroptera > Phyllostomidae > Micronycteris > Micronycteris hirsuta. The sequence goes on along the minus strand of PVJI01010896.1, from coordinate 16,903 downwards.
TATTTGTCAAGCTTAACTTGATAAACATTCTTGTGCCTTTAGAGGATTTATTTTATATGGTTAAAATAATGAATACCTGCATATCTGAAAACTTTGTATCAAAGAGCAGGCTTAAGAGAGAGGATAGTTTGAAATACAACATGTCCTACCTCTTTCTTGGTTTATGAGTTTGGTTTCTTTGCATTGCCAGTTGCAGGTTTAAAACATGGGTAATAAACCCTGACTGGTGTGGTCAGTGGATTGAGTGCCTGACAGCAAATCAAAAGGTTGCTGGTTTAATTCCCAGTCAGGGTTGTGGTCCAGGTCCCCAGTTTGGGGTGCACGAGAGCAACTGATCGTTAACCAATCATATTTCTTGCACATGATGTTTCTCTCCCTATCTTTCTCCCTCCCTTCCCCTAAAAGTAAATAAAAGTAAAATAAATAAAAGTGAATAAATAAAATTTAAAAAAATAAATACAACATGGGTAATAACGTATACATATCTAGTTTTCATCTCCTCTATATGCAGCCTTACTAGAATGAGAGAGTAAAAGAAATGCCAACAGAATAAATAAGGATTTGAGTGAAGTAAATCAGACACAGTTGCCCATGTGGTTAAGTGGCTCCTGTGTGATATGTCTATTGTACACGGACTTTTTGATTTTGTGGTGGGAATTCCATGACGCTAGGAAGAGAATGTGGCTTTTCATGGCTTCCTTGACCACTCCAACTTTACTGCTTTAGTTACATGGAATGGAATCTCCTTATTTTTTTCTCATGATGATTTAGCTTCCATAATTTTAAGAATAAGTAGATATCACACTTCAACTTTCTCCATAAAATCAGATATCCAGGAAAAAAATCAAACTAAATAAGGAAGTAAGCAATATTTGATTATTATAAGCCACATTTTCAGAAAATTCAGCCATATATTTTTAACTCATTTATCTGGGTCACTGGCTGTTATATCATATCATAGACAAGATCCCACATACACATGCTGAGTATTTGGAATGGTACTAATACTTTGATACCTCTGTGGAATATCTGAGTTAGTTAAGTTCTGTTTCTCCATATTAGAAAGGGTTTTAAATATTTTTTAAGCCATTCTACAGCTACTGTTGGGTCAGTGAGAAACACTGAGATCAAATACTCGTTGCCAAAGGATGTGAGGGACAAAAGTTAATCAATAATCTTTTTAATATATTTCAGCCATTGCTTTCCATTCTCTGTCCCCACTCTCACTGCTCTGCCCTTGTCATCAAACCATTGACCAAACACAAGTTCCTGCACAGGAACAAGGGAAGGGGTTGTGAGATCGGTTGCACATCTCTCCAAGATCTTGACCGTTTCCTACTGGAGGTGCCATGAGATGCTAGATAGGCCAGAAGGAGCTACCAGTACGTAGGGAACTACAATTAAGTTTATTGCAATCTCCATGATCTGGCTACCCATGTTTTTAGGCCCTTGGAAGAATGTACTGCCTACAATAAATTTAAAGCAATAGATTATCTGAGTCACATTTTCCGATAGAACAGATTGAAAACCAGGAAATAATCAGCAAAGTTGTTTGTAAAAAGCAGAGACCAAACTCCTGCATACATCACAGAACACACTCTGCTTGCTTTGCCCCATAATGTTTATTTTCAGTCTATAGTTTGATTAGATTAAATTTCCTTTACATAGACTTCAGCAAGAACAACTGACATAAAGAAAAGTGGGGGACCAGAAACTTAATCTGAAGTTTTGAGCAAGTATCAAAAGAAAGCAGAGTTGCAAGATGCAGAGTTTTTCTACATTTATCACAATGGTATGCTTTTGGGGAATTTATTTTTCCTTCTTTGCTCCATTTGTAAATATGAATTATATTTCATTCACAGGAATGTTGGAATATTAAAGGGCTTGAAATGAAAGGCCCTCCATGTGGAAGTCCTTTTAGTCGCTACCTGTACTGCCTCAATCAACAATGTAAAGAATGCCCAGAATGTTTTCCTGTGTGGCCTAGTCACTCTGGCTCTGTTGTGATGTTTCTGTAGAAAACAAAGACTTATCAAAGGACGGCAACCCTAACAAAAACTAAAGACTGCAAGTCAAGCAAAGTATTACCCTCCCAAAGAGTTTATTCTCAGATGGATTGTGACGTTTGAACTTAGCACAAACGAGTGGGTGCCAAGATGTTGGAAGAGATCTGATAGATTTTTTTCTATAAAGATGCTTTATAACTGCCACTCATGGGCAAAGATGTTTATTCTCTTCTAAACAGTAGTTTCGTATTTTAGATATCAAAATTATAAACCCTTTTACAGTTGCACTGAGCTGATGCTGACTCTTAAAAATCGTGGAGGAAACCATCGATTATTTTGTGAGAAATCAGAAAAAAATAAAAACATTGAAGTGTGACAGGAATTCTTTTCATCCGCATGATAAAAACGTAACCCCCGGGAATTCCACGTCTTGGGCCTGGCTCCGTGGAAATGAACACTCCCATGCGGGCTGGCGTAAAAACCATGCTCATGGGAAAAGGAATTCCTTGAAGGGAAATTGGATTAATTTACTTCCTAAAACTTGTTAACTTGCTGGGACCCTTCCCCCTGGAACCAAGGGATTATGCTAATGGTTTCCCGGAAGGCCTTGCATAGTTAATGATTAACCAATCCCACCTTGCTATGTCCTGAGATTCCTAATAAAAACCCGGCTAAGCCACGCCTGTGGTCCTTTTCCTGAATTATGGGAATTGGTCCCGTGGCACCAGGCTCTTTCTCCCAGCGTGTCTCGATGTGAGATTTATTCACGCGATCGGCTACGGTCCCCCCACGGATTTTACGGGCCGGAATCTGCATCATTGAAGTAGTTAAAATTAAAGATCCTTAAAAAAGGAGCCCCAACTAATACAACTTGACAACAACAGCAAAAAAAATCTGATTTTTAAAATGGACATTAGAACGAAATAGGCATTTTTCCAACGAGGACATCAAAATGTCCAATGGGCACATGAAAAGATGCTCAACATCACTAATCATCCAAGAGGTGCAAGTCAAAACTGCAAGGAGATATCACCTCACCTGTTAGAATGACTGTCAGCCAGAAAACAAGAGACAATGGGTGCTGGTGAAGATGTGGTGAAATAGGAAATCTTTATATATGCTTGTTGGAATGAAAATTAGTTCAACTGCAATAGAAAACAATATGGGAGTACCTCAAAAATTAAAAACATATGTATCATAGCCATGACTGGTGCGGCTCAGTTGGTTGGATGTGTCCTGCATAGTGAAAGGTTGCTGGTTCAATCCCTTGGTCAAGGCAGGTGCCTGGGCTGCATGTTTTGGTCCTAGGTCAGGATGTGTACAAGAGGCAACGCATTGATGTTTCTCTCTCTCTTTCTCCCTTTCTTCCTCTCTCTCTCTCTCTCTAAATAAGTAAAATCTTTAAATATACACGCACAGGTCTGTCCAGAAATTATCCAGCCATATAATGTGAAAAATAGAGACATTTATTGAAGAAGATACAAGATACAAGAAACATTGTACATAGGACAATGATGCCTTGGTCCCCTTCAAAGTAACCATCTTGAGATGTCATACATATCTCCAGTGTCTCGTCCACCCTTCAAAACACTCTGCGATATCCTTTGTTGGAATTACCATAAGCTGCACTGTCATATTTTCCTGAATCTCATCGATGGTCTGAAATCTCTTACTTTTCAAAGGTGATTTTAGTTTTGAGACTTCTGGGCTGATTCACTGGGTGATTTGCTGTTTGGCCAGAATGTCATGCACCAGATGTGATGCGTGAGCAGGAGCATTGCTGTGACAAAGGTGCCAGTCACCAGCTGCCTGTAGCTGTGGCCGTTTGTGTCATATCTCACCTCTCAGTCAATGAAGAACGTTGAGGTAGTACTCCTTAATAACTGTTTGGCCTGGAGGGGCGTACTTGTGATGGACAGCACCTCCCTAATTAAAAAATACAGTTAATGTGGTCTTGATCTTGCTGCAACTTTGCTGCACCTTCTTCAGGCATGAAGAACCAGGCAACTTCCAGTGGGATGACTGAGCCTTCATTTCTGGATCATAGCTGTAGACCCACAATTCCCTTCCAGTTATAACCTTCTTGAGGAAATCTGGTTCATTGGTACCAGTTTGTATCAAGTCATTAGCCACTGCAGCACAATGTTCCTTCTGCTCTGGTAGCAGAAGCCACAGAATGAATTTTGCCATGGCACGTTTCAAGCCAAGACCCTGTGTCAAAATCTGATACACAGTAGTATTTGGAATCCTCACATCAGCTTCTAGTTTTCACACTGTCAGCTGCCGATCTTTGTTGATTACAGCCCGTACGTGTTCAACGTTCTCAGGTGCTCTGCTTGTTGCAGGCCTTCCAGAATGTGGATCACTTTCAACAGATTCTCAACCATCTTTAAAGTGTTTGTGCCACACTTTTATTTGCATCGCACTCACTGCATTGTTGCTGAAAGACTGCTGAGTCATCCAAATGGTTTTCATGGGTAGAAATGTTCAACTTAATGTAAAATTGGATGCAGATTCATTGCTCTACTCGCGCAGTCATTTTGAATGTGATGGCCACGCAGTACCTGTGCTCACTCAACAGCAGCTACTGCCCCCACTGACTAGCACAGTGAAGTCATCATTCACACATGCACATTCCAGTCCACTCTCCTTGGCTGCCAGGTTACATAGGTGTCGTGCAAACCGTTCTCATTATATCAACAATCCATCAATTCCATTTCAGAGTGTATACCCAAGGAAATAAACACAGGATTTTGACAAGATGTATGCACACCCATGTTTATCACAGCATTAGTCACCATAGTCAAGAGATGGAAACAACCCAGATGCCTATCAGTGGATGAATGGATAAAAGATGTAGGGTGTATACACAATGAAGCGTTATTCGGCCACAAGAAAGGACAGTATCTTGCCATTTGAGACAAAATGGGTGGACTTTGAGCATCTTGTGCTAAGTGAGGTAAGTCAGAAAGAGATGTACTTGTATATCTAATGCCCAGTATAGTGAGCGTAAATAATACTGCACTATAATGAAGTAATGCGATAAATATTGCTTCCAAGGCAATCATATTACAATATATAAATGGATCAAAGTACCATGTAGTACATCTTAAATTTACACATTATAGTGTTAAATTTATCAAATAAAAAATAAAATATAAAAAGGAACTCCCACACTTAGGCTAAATAACAATAAATCGTACCTCTTCTTCACACCAATGAACATTTATTCTGTAGAAATATTATAGAGACTAATAATTGAATGCTTATTTAAAATGAAGTGATAGAATTTTCAACAAAGGATATTCTTGAACCATGGAGAGAAATGGGAAAAGTTTATTTTGTAGGGAATGGGAGGAGCTCACAGATAGTCTAATCCCATGATTTGTCTCGGAATAGCAGTGTCTTGCTCAGCCACGCTACATTTATATGGGTATAAAAATGGTTGTGATCTTATTCCAAGTTTCCAAACAGTGAACTGAATCACACTTTGAAATGTTCCTTCTCTCACCAAACACACTGCAGTCATCTTAATAGACTCCCAATGAAGAAGTAAAAAAAAAAAAAAAAAGTTTTTTTGTGGTAAAGGAGCAACATAGTCATTTTAAAGAGTTACAAAATAGGTACATAAAGTTCTCAGGAATTTTTGGATGGAAAATTATTTTCCATCCATTCTGTCACAGAAATATGTCTACAACACATTATTATAGGAGGAGAAAACCATGCATATCTTTTTAGAATAATTCACATATTCTCATGATATAATTTTCTACATATTTGAAGTAAAATAAGGAAAAATAGATTACTAGAGTTTTTTAATGTTGTCCAAATAATGAGCTTGATAAACACTAGGATTATCAACATAGTCTTTCTCCATCTTTCTGAGTAGGATCTGACACATTAAATGGAATTTCCCCTGATAATTGCTTTCTTTCTTAAACACTTCCGGGAGTTTGTGTCTTATTTTTGCATTTTTTATTAACACATAAGCAGATGTTGATTATAATGTGGTTTGGGGAAGTCCGTATTCTAAAGTGGCATTCATAGGGCTCTGTTGCCCTGATAATGGTTGTTATCATGCATCTTCCTTATGTTTGTCCAGAAATGGGGTATTTAAAATAAAACTAAAAACAAAGGCAATCATGGACACATAATTGAATGGAAGTTGGAGCTTTGTAAACTGAAGACAGAGGAAGAAATCAGTGCACAAAAAGAGTTTAAAGTACATTTTTTAAGCTTTTTGGTTGTATTTTGTTTTAGGAGATAAATTTGGAATGTCATTGTCACTAGTACAAAGGAATTTTTTCTGTTTCATTGAAGTTTTAAAAAAATAGAGAGAGAATGAGGCATTTCTCCAAGTGGGAAAGCTCTATTTTAAAGAATAGGATTTTAATGAATAGCCCTTCATTTTTGTATGACAAAAATACAGAGGAAAAAGTGAAGTGTCAAACAGGCATTAAAATTAAGTAAACACTTTTTTGAAAGATGATAAGTCTGTAGGCATTTTAGAATAATCTGGTAAAACAAATGTTTTAGAACTTCAGCTACATGTATAATAGAATATGTGTCTAGACACAAGTTTTCTGAAAGGTCAGAGCTTTTTTTTGAGTCAATATAAGGAAGGTTGACTGCAAAATGTAGTTAGTGTAATATTAGCTCTCTCTTACTTTAAGCATGACCGTACAATTTCTATCTCTAAAGTCCTACTGTCAAATGTCACTTTTCAACATCACTAATTCAATGGAACCTGCTCTTTTTGCAGTTGATTAAAAGAATTCAGACCTGGTTCCAGAAGTACACAACTCTACAAAAATGAAATTGTGTGAACCAGGAAGATTCCAAAAATATCTATAGCATTTTAAAACTTATCCTATTTTAACTAAATAGCCTACCATCACTTACCTGAAAATAAAATTTTTATTTTCTATTTTGGGAAAGACAAGAAATAAAGATGCATGGCTAATGCATTGTTATGGTTTATCAACCCATTATCTTTTTATGTTCCCAACTGTATACTACAAGCTGTGAGACAATGGTTCACTTTCCTCCCCTCCTTCCTTCCTTCTTCCCTTCCTCGCTTCCGTCAGTACTATTTATTTATTTATTTATTTATGTGTTTATACCAATAGACTATGTTTGTAAAATCTGTACTCCAGTATGGAAAATAAAACAATAAAGCAGGTCATGCTGTAGTCCAAGTAGAGGCCCAGAGCCCAGGCTACCGTTGCTCCTTCCTTACCTGTACAAACACCTGCTACGAGGTAGACAGGAAAATTATGTTGAAGTTCTAGCACTCAGAAAGCACACGGTACAGTGGAGAATAAAACTAACATGTATGAGGAAGCAATTACACGGTACAGAACACATATAATGTTCTCAATTAGGCCATCCAAGCTTCGAAGTGTGTACCATAGTATGTTGGTACTTCTCACTGTGTTTGCTTGTTTCCCTGTCCTTTGTAGTCAATCCGCGTTACCTTCCATAGAACTAGGAAACATTTTAAAAAATTTAAGGGGGCAAATTGCTAGTAGAAACTTTTAAATATTAGAGAACTGAGATGAGGCAGCAATTGGGTCAAAGAGGCAAACCACCAATTTCACTGGGATAAAAAAATCAGTAATTGACAAAACATTCTAACCAAACAGAAACTTCTGTTTTAATAGCTTTTTTAGCAGCATAGTAGGTCTGAATAATCTGTCCTAAGTTTTATTCAGAAATGAAATCTTAAATAGAATAGTAGCAAATTTATTTCAATGCTAAAATAATAACACAGCATATGTAATAAACTACATTTCAAGATTCAAGATTCATTTACTATTTGAAAATCTAATGATATATTGAAGCTACTAATAAGCTAATATAGAAAACTATTGAATTGTTTGCTCGGATAAGAATATAAAATTTAACAAAACTCAATAACCATTTCTGTTGAAATAAAATATATCAAACCCTTCTAAGTAAACTAGGAATGGAAGAATGATTTCCTAGTAAGATAAAAAATATATTTCTAAGACTTATAGAAAAATGACAACTTAATGGTACAATACTAAGGTCATCTCTCTTAATTTTCAAAGGCCAAATAATTGCCATTATTATGCAATATTTTATAGCAGTTTAAAGTGATGTAACATATTTTAAACAACTGACGCATCAAAATAGAATTTCCTCTAATAATCTCCTTCTTTCTTTATAAGGCTTCAGGGAATTTGCTTTTTATTTTTGTATTTTTTATTAATATATAAGCAAATGTCAATTAAAATTTGGTTCTAGGGATCCATATTCTAATAGTTGTTATCACACATCTTGTCTACATTTGTCTATTTAAAAACAAAACTAAAAACCAAAGGCCATCATTGAGACATAATTTGTAAACTGAAGACAGAGGGAGAAATCAGTGCAGAGGACAGGATTTTCTTTCAATTATTTTCATAATTGTTAATTATTTAAAAGATGAAAAAAATTATTATTTTTACAATAATTTTGAAAAACCCCAAAATCAACTTTAAAACATTAAATCTTATAAAATTGTAACTGCCTACTTATAATAAATGTACAAGCATTAGTTTTATTATACTCAGCAGAATTTGGTTAGAAAGAAAATACCAATAAGAATAATAAAAAATATATATAAGAATACATGTAGCAAGAACTGTATGGAACCTATATAATGAAAACATCAAACTTTTACTAAAGGATTTAAACAAGGTATAACTAAATTGGAAGATATATTTCCAAACGGGAAGCCAAAATGGTGAAATAATTTTACCCCCCAAATACCATATACATTTAAATTGATTCCAACCAAAATCCTATTGTGGTTAATTTAATACTGTGACAATATTATTAATTTTTTATCTAAAAAATATAAAAATAGCCATAATAGATGATAAAACAAGATACCTGAGAGTGTCAGCAGCAGCTGGGAGACACTCCCTTGCTGCCCTTGGTCATGATGTGCTGTGATAGTGTGGCGGTCCCAGAGTGTGACAGGTCAACGGACACATGTCACCCAACATGTCAAATAATTGCATAAAATGGGCAGTTATATTTGCAAAATAATTGTAAAAAATAAGCAATTCAGATCAGCACAAGAAGATAAATTATTTCATTAATATTGGCAAAATTAACTTTCAGGAAAGAAAGAAACTTCTTATATCATACAGCAAAATAAACTATAAATGTGTGAATATTTAAATCTAGCTTCAGTTTAAGTGCCCAAGATCAAATTACAAAAATATTAGAAAAAAGGAATATTGATGTTATTTTGGAACTTGAGAAATTTTTCTAAATAAAATCCAAAGGTAAACCCTTGAAAAAAAAAGTGATAGGTTTGATTACTTTAAAAAAAAAATCTTTAAGAGCTTTTTAAGACAATATTTAAAAGCCATGAATGAAATAGGAGAAAAAGATTTCAATACAGAAATAGATGATTTTTTTGGTTATTGTATGGATCTCTTCAGACTGCCATAACAAAATTCTGCAGACTATGTCACTTAAATAACAAATGTATTTTCTCACAGTTCTGGGTGCTGGTATATCCAAGATCCAGCTTCTGGCAGGTTCGGTCTCTCCCGAGGCCTCTCTTTTCTGGCAGATGGCCATCTTCTCGCTGCGTCCACTCACGTCCTGTTCTCTGCACATGCATCCTGGGTGTCTCTTCTTCTTGTGAGGATACCAGTCCTGCTGGGAGAGGGCCCCAGACTAATGATCTCATTTAACCCTAATTATTTCTCTTTTTAATTATTTTTTATTCATGTTTGAATACAATTGTCTCCATTTTCCCACCACCACTGTCCCCCGCCCCACCCACTGCCCACTTCCCACTCTCAATCCTACCCCTTTTTGGCTTTGTCCATGGGTCCTTTATACATAGTCCTTGACAACTGTTCCCCTTCTTTCCACCCGTATCCCCCTTCTCCCTCCCCTCTGCTTACTGTCAGTTTGTTCTTAATTTCACATTTATCCTTAATTATTTCTTTTAAAACCCTTTATCTAAATACAGTCACATTGGGGATTAAGACTTCAATATATAAATTTGGGGAAACAATTCAGTCCATAACATTTTCCATCTGTATAAGTGATAAGTTTGCCAAATCAATAAGGAAAATTTGAAGACCACAACAAACAGGTAGACAAAGGGAAAATTAGGAAATCTACTGGAAGAAGTACAGGTGTCCAATTAAATGAGGAAAATGACTCAACTCACTTGTAATCAGACATGACTTATTAAACTGCCAGAGACAGAAAATGGTTTTTGCCTATCAAATTAATGAAGATTATTTTAAAATATTCATAATAATCAACTAATTAAGTTACAGGGAAAATGACTTCTTAAGTTTCTTGACTGAACTTAATAATCTTTTATTAACTCAGAGTTAAAACTATTACTATAGTTTGGAACAAATAGCCAAATAATTTAAATTTTATTTTTATTTTTTTATTTCAATTTTTTTATCTGAGAATAAACAGCTTTATTACATGAGGATTTTTGTTGTTGTTGTTTTAACATGAGCTTTTAAGATAGTAGGAAAAAGGATTTATTTGCCTTTCCAGACCTTGATTTGCCTCAGGTGAAACTCCAGCTCCTTGCCCTGGAGCACAAGGCCATCTGCTCGGCCACATTGGCCTGGTCTTGGAGCGATGGTGCAAGAAGCTTGTCCTGCTGGAACTGCTCCTCTAGAAGACTTTTCCTTTCATTATATTTCTTGTGAATTTTCTTGGATCATTTTTTGTTTAAAATCTCTTCCTCTTCAGGAGCCAGCTTGGCCCTTGCTTTGCGGCCCAGGGGCAGGGCCTAGTGGGACTCATACCACTGTCGGTATGGTGTGCAGTCAGTGAGCACAATGCAATTCTTTGCTAGAGTCTGGTACAGACTGGTTCATTGTTGAACACGTTGTCGACGACATCAATAATCCTTGTTTTGTGCATACAAAACTCCGAGGCCCAGGAGAAGTTGCCCAAGTCCAGCCTCAAGTCTCGGTACCTCTTGTTGCCTCCCCACATGCGGACTGCGTGGGTGACGGGGCCAATCTTAGTGTTGCCAGCAGGGTGTCCCAGCTCATATTTCTCATATTTTTGCTTCTTGTGGTAGAGCTTTCTCTTGCCCTTGGCATCTTGGTGCTTGTGCCAATTGTCCTGAGAGATGCCCATGGCTGGGCACCAGGTGGAAAGAGAGAACATGAAGAGTCATGGTTCAGTTTGTAAAATACAACCCCTCCCTGCGCCAATTATTTTTTTTTATTTTATAGCTAAATGTTAAGCATTGAATAAATGGTGGATTAGATAGATAATAAAGAAATTTAGATTTCAAAATGTCAAGCTTGGTTTTATAAGCTTTCTTAAAAAAAATTCCTTTATGAATTAAATATAAAAATTCTGACAAAAAATAAGATGTCTTCTTAGAAGGCTTGATCTCTACAGTACTGACAAGGCCAATATGTTTAGTTAAAGTTCAATCCACAGAAATTTAGGAGAAATTTAACCTACATCCCAGTATATGCAGGAATTTCATTGTGCTTTTATCTATAACTTTCTGTAGGGGAAAAATATACAAGATATTTTAAATTTTGATAGTGATAAGAAATTTAAAACATTAAGATATTTTAAGATGTATAAGCACTCAAAGTATGTAACTGACAGGCTCTTTCTGAGAAAAGTACACAAGGATGTACAATAGTCGATAGAAAAATGAATCAGTGTAGAGGAATGGAGAAGGCAGAGAATATGATATATAGCAAATAGTGCTGGTCATTTAAACCTAAAAAACAAACAGTAATATTTAAAACCCACAACAAAGGAACCTGCCCTACTTCTAATTTAAGGAATGAAAGAAACCCATGAAATATTGTGCTGAATTAAAAGCTATTTAGGTTAGTGGGCTGCACAGATTCTAGTTCCACAGGAGCCATATCGTCCATGAGGAAGAAGAGTCCCAGGGGGCTAAGGTTATTCTGTGAGTTTAGTGGACAGTATTCTCTTGGGAAGCTGCCGCCCTAATCCCAAAGATCCTTGGACTCCACTCTGATTGCAAATTACTAGGCAACCATGCAACAGTTTTCCATTGTAAATATTTGTATAGAAAACATTAGAAAGTATCATTCTAGTTCTTACTATACTTTGAGACTAGTTATTGGCCTTTTAGATTGTGAGTGACACATTCATATTTATGTCATGAAAACCAAAGAACCTGAAAATTAAGATAATTGTTGCTTGAAAAGTAAATTTTTGAGATTACTTATTTGATTAATAATTTATTCATCATTTTAAGTGTACTAAAAATTATAAACTGAGTGATTCAGGTTAATCTTTTAGAAATGTCTACCCAGAGAGAAACAGCATGCAGTTATTGGCAGACACGTTATTATTTTTTAACCAATTGAAAATGTTCAAGATAAATTAAAATACAAGCAGATTGCACATATGGAAGTTTCTTGGAATTCTCAAATAACACATCTAAATTATTAAGGCTTTGTTTGGAATAATGTCTTTTTTATATCAAGGTTTATTACAAGGTTAATTATCCAGAGGCATCTATGATATTTAATATTAGCTTATCACATATTCAAATATTTAAACTATAAACATGAATACTTTGCATTTTTCAGCTATAGCTCATGTTTTAACATTAAGCAGTAGGCTCCTTAGTTTATGATAGTCATTATATAGGAGATAATGTCCTGGAATTTCACAAGTGTGTACAGAATTCAGATTTCATTTTCCTGCAAAAAGCTGCCTCAGTTAATATTTTTAGGGAAACAGAGTTCTTAAGCTGGCAGAGCCACCTTTAATTCAAGGTAATAAGTGATTAATTTCACAATGGGTGACAAATAGAACTCTAATTTATGAATCTGATAATGTATGGCCATTTGCTACTGAGAGCATGAGTAGCTCCATTTATCTAATAGCTGAATGACAGCTAGCAATCATGGCCAGAAGACAGACACTAACTCATATTTGCTGGGAAGCCATTTGTAGTTTGTTTTTTAATAGAGGAAATGTAGTGGTTTGCACCAAATCTTCTGTCTTAATTCAAACTGCATTATATAAATCAAGTATTCCACCAAGTTCTGCACATATTTCCATATAATGATCCCAAACTTACCAATACTACCAATAGCGATTTTTATACCCATAGTTTAGACTCTAGAGAGCATTTCCCAGAGAACACTGCTTTAAATCATAGGATCCTTGGTTCAGCCCTGAAATTTTTCTTGAACAATGTAGACACATGATATTGCTACATAACAAACCTTTCCAAAATGTAGTAAGAACAACTTTCTATTATTTCTCACAATTCTTTGAGTTGCCTGGTTTTTCTGCTTCACGTGATGTTATATTGGCCAGCAGTTGCCTGGGAGAAGAATGAGGGGTGGGGGAGTGCTGTCCAAAATGGGCACTCACATGGTTGGCAGTTGATGCTGGCTGTTGGCTGGGAGCTCAGTTGGCTAACAACCAAAGTGTTTACAGATGGCCTCTCATTAGACTTGGACTTCTTATAGCATGGCTGTTGGTTCCAAGGGGGAGCATTTCAAGAGCAAGAGTTCCAAGAGACAGAGAGGAGGAGCTGGGAATCCATTAAGGGTTAAACCCTGAACCGGCAAAGTGTCACTTCAGCCATATTCTATCAGGCAAAGCAGTCACAGAGCTCAATGAGATTTAAAGCAGTGGAGATATAAATTCTTTAGGAGAATGGTAAAGTCCTATTTTATTTTTTATTTTTCTATTGAATTTATTAACATTAGTTAATAAAATTATATAGGTTTCAGGTGTACAAGTCTGTAATACAGCATCTGTATATTATATTGTGTGTTCACCACCCCAAGTCAAGTCTCCTTCCTTCACCATTTATCCCCCCTTTATCTTCTGACACCTTCTCTATCCCCATTTCCCTCTGGTAATTACCATATTGTCATCTGTGTCCATGAGTTTTGGGTGTTTTTGCTTAATCCCTTCATCTTTTTCACCCAGCCCTCCTCCACTCTGATAGCTGTCAGTTTGTTCTCTGTATCTATGAGTCTGTTTCTATTTTGCTTGTTAGTTTATTTTGTTCATTAGAATAAAAGGTGGTATGCACTGAAGCCATTCGTGTGGCTATCTTGGAAAATATAATCTGCTATCTACTAACGCAACCTAAGTGAATTTACCATCATACTGTATAAGGATGTAGCTGTGCTGCATTGTACTAAGATCCAGAACCTTAAGGCTTCACACCTAGCTCTACTTAATCTCTCTAAATTTTAGTAACTTCTTCTAAAAGGTGGGCTATTATAATAGTATAAAAACTGCTTATTTAACAACTACTATGTGCCCAGATTTTTTTGAAGTGATTTTGGTCATTATTTTGTCACGGATTTCGTCCCACAAAATCCATGGGGGGGACCGCACCGATCGCGTGAATCAAACTCACCCAGAGACATGCTTTGAGAAAAGAGTCCGGAGCCACGGGTCTTTCCCTCCATCTTGGAAAAGGCCCCGGGCATAGCTCAGCCGGGCTTTTTATTAGAAGCTTTAGGACACATTTACATTGGATTGATTATTCATGAACTTATGCAGAACAGGGGTCTTCAGCAAGGTCATGAGGATATATGGGAAGGGAATAGATAAGGGGTAGGTTTACTCAGTAAGATAAACATTTAGGGTACAGAGCATTAGGTTGTAAATTCAGGTCCGGTGGCAGACAGGACCAGGGTAGTACATTAAACAGGAGACAAGTAAATTGAGGGTAAGCTAACTAGGGCTGTTAACTCTTAGGACCATAAAACATTGAGACAGAGAAGAATTTCATGGACTCATTAACTTAAGTCTCTTGACTCCGTGAGGGAGAGACTCCGCAAGTCAGAGAATTTCTTGAGATACATTTTTGCCAAATTCCCATTAGAGAATTCCTTTTCCACCGACATGGATCATGCTTACCCACATGGGAATAATTTTTCCTCACGCGGAGCCACACTCTGTACGCGTGAATCCCGGGACTGCGTGTTTTCACGCGTGTGGAAAGAATTCCCACATTATTTAATCTCAGTGGCAGCTCTATGAGCTTAAGTTCTTTTATTATTCCTACTTTAAGGGTAGGAAACTGAAAGTAAAAGGAATTAATGAAGTTTCTCAAGGTTAAATAACCAGCAAGTAAAAGAGCTGAAATATTTCAGTGTTCTTACAAGGATTAAAACAGGTAATATGTGTAACTGTAAAATGAAAAGTCATATCACCATTATACACATATAAATATCTAATTCATAATGTTTTAAAACTAAACACATTTTCATTGTGAGATATTTCAGGGCATGCAGAGGAGCTTAAGAAGCAATGTAAACCTATGTAAAGAACTACCATATACATATTGTTTAGTAATTGTCTGACATGTAAGGGACTGAATAAGCTATAGTTGTCATTATTATTATTATGAACAACCTCCATTTATATAAAAATTATAGTGCTATATACAACCTGAAGTTTGAATTAATCATTTTAAAATTACATATAAAAATTCCTTCAAGATCTTAGCACCTTTCTCCACCACATTTCCGTAATTGTGCAAATGACCGCTTTGTAGGAGAAATCACAAAGAATTCAAGTTCATGGGACCCTAGAATTTCAGACGTTATCAATGTTTGTCAAAGTGTAGATTTAGCCCTTGTGTTTAAGAATCGCTTTTTGTGCTTGTTAAAAATACAGATTAAAAATTTTAAATGTATACTTATTGATATAATTAAGATTCAGGTTCACAGAACTGAGTCGGTTATAATACTTGCTCATGGCACTTGTCATTTCCAAGGTCCCTCCTGTTTTCTATTGATTTCTTGTCCCCTTCTTCCCCATTCCCATTCCCAATCCCAATTCCCACATGCACAGTGACTCGAGTACATTTATTCTCATCCTGCTAATCCACCTTCTGTGTGGTCATTAAGTATATGCATATCCTTGACAAGTATATAACATTGTATTTTTCTATGTGCTTTATTAAAGTTTTCACATATAACATCGTGCTATAAATTTCATTTCAGTTCTTTTTACTAGTCACCTTTACTCAGTGAGTGCTGCAGAATTCTGTCCTATTCAGGATCACAAGTTGTATATCACAGACATCTCTGGATCCAACTTCTTGTAATCACATTCTTTGTTCTCTCTGGAGCTGTGTGAAAGTTTCTCGGGGCTACTTCTCCAGGAATTAAATTGCTGTGGTGTAGGGTATACACATACTTAATTTCATCAAGTGCTATGAGATCGTCACCAGAAATCTTGCTCTAGTTTGGCTTCGCAGCAGAAGTGCTTGAGGCTTTTGTTTTTCTATATATTTTCCTATGGTAGACATTTTTAAAATCCTTTGTTTTGCCATCCAAGTAGGATTAAGAATGTATCTTGTTAGATGAGGTACATTAATCTGACTACTAGTGAGGATGAACATTTCCTCATGTTCTTTGCCTGGTATTCTTTGAGTATTTTGTCTTTTCCTTATTATTTGACAGGAAGTCATTGTATATTTTAGCTTTTAAATCATGGCCAGTCTTAGAGATTGCAAGGGTCATACTGAGATCGACAATTCGTTTGGAGTAAGATGTGGTGTGAGATAGGGATCTAACTTTATCTTCGCCCCATACTGTGAACTAATTATTCCATATGCTTTACTGAATCATTTCTCATTTCTGAAACTTATCTAATACCATCTCTATCAAGTTGCCATACATGAAAAGAGCCTGATTCTGAGCTCCCGGTTCTGCTCAGTGGGCCCATTTGGCAGTTGTTGTGCAGGGAGCAGTGTTTTATTGCCTCTCATATAGGCCTCCACAGGGGACCGAACCCACAACCCAGGAAAATTCCTGGACCCAGAATCTAACAGGCGACCATTCATTCACCTTGCAGGACAATGCCCAACCTACTAGCCCCACCAACAGGGATAA
>PVJI01010895.1:0-58355 GCA_004026765.1 Micronycteris hirsuta | reverse complement strand
GCCCAGCTCTCACCACAGTCAGAGGTTGCCCCCCTCCCCTTAGCAAAGATGTGTCTAGTGGGCATGGAGGCATGGTAGGGGCTTTGCAAATCTCTCCCCACTTCTGGGAAGTGCCCCTGAGCGGCTCGGACTTGGGGGGGACAGTAGACAGAAGCGGCTTCGAAGCTGTGTGACCATGGACAAATTCCTTACCCTCCCCAGGTTTCAGTTTCCTGTCAGTCACCTGGACTGACAGGGACATCATTCTGTCAAGTGAGATGCTGTATGTGAAGCACTTAGCACAGTGCCCAGCGTGTAGTGAGTTCTCCATCATCAGCGGCTGTGGTTGCAGTGATGGCGTAGGTGGCTTGTACCTGAAATGGATTTTGGGTATGAGGGCAAGCCTTG
This sequence comes from Micronycteris hirsuta, assembly GCA_004026765.1. Classification (NCBI taxonomy): domain Eukaryota; kingdom Metazoa; phylum Chordata; class Mammalia; order Chiroptera; family Phyllostomidae; genus Micronycteris; species Micronycteris hirsuta. The sequence continues at coordinate 57,968 of PVJI01010895.1, read as the reverse complement.
TGCTTAGGAAAGGAGGACTTCGGATGGCCCAGCATAGAGACAACCCCCCACTACCCCATGGCAGCATGGTCCTTGTGTTTCCTACTCCTCCTGAGAGGTAGGAAGGCCTGGAGGTAGGTGTGGCCTCTCTGGAGCGGGTTTTCAAATGGCTGTCTCTTAGTCGGTGGTCGATCTTTAGCTCTTTATTCCAGAGAGATGTGAGGCTTTCTTGGGGCAAAAGACACGAAGCAGAAGTGAAATGCAGCCTACCAGGGCATCTGGTGCACTGCATGCAGTAGGAATTCAAGAAATGCTGACCCACTGGGTTGTCTGAGGCCCTGGTCTCTCCAGGGCCCTAGAGGCACCGCCGTCCTGACAGTTGTTTGCCTGAGGAGTTAAGGGACAGAGACGTAAGCCACGGCAGGTAAGATTTCTGGGTGCTGAGGGGCTGCGCAGGTGGAAGGTGCCAAGATGTCCTTTTCAGCCTGTGACAGTCTCTGGAACGGGCACCCCTCGCTGACCCAGAGCTGGACAGGGTGTGGACAAGAGCACATGCTGCAGAAAGTCTCTTCTTGTACTTCTTGGCTGAAGCTTCATGCTGAATGGCCTGCTTGGTGATGGGGATGGAGGTGGGAATGGCAGAACTACGGGAGAAAAGGTTAAACTCCTAATAAAACCAAACCCAAACGTCGCTGCCCTCCTTCTGCGCCTCCCCAGCCCTCACTTACATGGTGAGCTGTCTTCCAGCCAGTTCCCCTCCCAGGCAAATAATATTTATCCCATGAAACCCTGCCACACGGGGCCAGAGCAACACAATGCTCAATTGTTTCTTCCTTTCTCCCTGCGGCAAACACTGGGTTGGAGTGAAGACGTGAAAAGGGAAAGGAGCGATATTGATGTTCTTCTCATAGGACCTGGCTCTGAGCTGTCAAAACAAGCCTGAGATAAGGGCAGGGGAGGGGTGGCGGGCACAGAGATTAGTGCGGCTACTCCCGACCTGCTCGGAAAGTTTCACTCTTCAACCAAGTTCCTGGCAGCTGTGACCACTTAACCGGCTTTGGCTCCGTGAAACAGGAGAGTCTTTAAGTCTCAGAGCTTAATGAGGCTCTAAAGGGCCCAGTAGTCATTCTTCGGTGAAAAGTGCCAATTCATTGCTTGGTAGATAAAAAATCTGGAGATTCTGACTAAGTCAGAGGTGAGTTTGTCTAGCGTGAGGGATTGACGGCTGACCCTGACGTGACCCCATGCTAACAAACAGGCTTGAATGAGTCAAAGATTCCTGCCCTAGTGCAGTCAGGAGCTGGAGGGCAGACGACCACTCAGAGGGTGGGACTGCTAGTCTCCCCAGGTTCGTAGCTGGTGTCTGGGCCTGAAAGGTCCAGAAAGGTCCCTCATTGTTGCTGGTATTTATCAGTCATGTAGGCACGGAAGGCCGAGACAGTGGGCATTGTCTAACTCGAAGTGTACGTTGCCATCACGGGCTAGAACTAGGGAGTTCATTCCACTGTCCCTCCTGGAAATGAGGGGTTTTGCACATTGCTCCTTTGAAGAGTGCTTGGAGAATATTTGTTCCTAGGAAGGAACAAGGGCAAATGAAAGCCTTCAGACCGTCTCCTTTGTACCCGCCCCTCCCCACCATGAGCCCTCTTGCCGACTCAGCAGTGACAGGAAGTGGCTCAACCAGCCAGGAACACTGTGACTGATCACAGGAGCAAAATGAGGACACATTTGGAGTGGCAGGCTTGTCAGCGTTTTGAAGACTTCCTTTGTCCTAAGTCACTGGGAGCTGTTACTGTCCCCATTTTGCAGATGAGGAAACGCAAGTTAAAGAAGGTTCAGTGACACCCGAACGAGTGTCTGAGACCCCAGGGGTCCGTTTCCTAGCCTGGCGCTCTTTGCATGTTAACCCCACGAGTTCTCGCTCTCTTGTGGGTGGCTAGAAGGAGGGCACACACCATCAGACATGAAGACTTGGCTTCTTACCTGGACTTTGGCCACCTGCCAGTGCCCCTCTTTCACCTACTGGGACCCAGCCAGACGTCCCCTCTCGCTCAGGGGCCTGGCACTGGTGGCGAATCAGAAGGGCGAGGGAAAGGACCGCAGGGCCTTTCTCCTGGCCAATTTCGCTGAGGTCAGAGAGCAGGCAGGAGAATGAGAGGGTCTGGGGAGATGGCCTTCTCAACGAGGGAGTGTGAGTTTCGCGCTCGTCGCCCTTGGGGCTGATGGGAGGGACTGCCTGCGCAGAACCGTGAGCACTAAGTCTGGGGCAGAATATTTGCCAAAGGAGGCAATGTAAAGAACAAGTAGCAGCTCCCAGGAATTCCCCTGGGGAACAGGCAGCCTCACTACTGCCTGGTGGACGGCCAGCATTCTAGAAATACTGCTCCTGACAAGGGCTGCGGCGGGCTGCACAATCCAGCCCCGGGGTCAGACCCTGGCTGGAAAACCCGGTGTTCCTGACAGTCTGGTGCATCCCTTGTGGATTAATCGGCCTATAAAAGTCCTATTTATTTGCTGAGGGAGGGCCACACCCATGCCTCATCTGTCGATACCTGGACTGAAGAGGAGAGGGAGCTTCACCTCTCTGCCCATCCCAGCACCCACCGTGGCACTCCCCGCCAAGCTGACGTGGTTCCTAGGAAGAACACCTGGTGGGTGAGGGTTGGGAGAGCCTCCCGCTGGCAGCTGCCCCCTCTGCCGTGAGCCACAATCATCACTCAGTGGGATGGAAGGCCCAGGCAAGAAGCCTGAGAACACTGTTCCAGACACGTCTCCCTGGGACGGCTGCCCCAGAGGGGCTGGGCTGGTCTGTGAGACCAGGTTCACCAGCCCACAGAGGCTGGCTGTCTCGGAGTCTCTCTCAGGTTTCCCAGCGTTTCTTTCCACGGCTGTGGTAATTTTGGCTCTAACACCAAGTGAGTAGACGATTGAGGAGGTTTTGGGTCTCGGGTGGCAGGTCTGAGCAGGGCTCGCCACCCCTCTGCTTCTGGTTCCTTCTTGCCAGTTCAGTTCAGATGGCAAGAAAGCAGAGAGGAAAGCTGGCTAACACTGGAGGTGGTGATTTACTGAGTTTCGAGGTGCTGTCACAGAACAGGTAATTGTTGTGAGAAGCTCTGGCATTTGGAAAGAGCATGGGGCCAATGCTTAAGGTACGTGGGCTCCAGTCCTCGCCCTGGCGTGAGCCAACGGTGTGACCTAGAGCAGTGAGTTACCGTAATCTTTCTGGATTCCATTTCCTCACCAAGAAACAAAACAAATTGGTTTGATGCTCTCCCAGGGCCCCTTCCAACATCTTATGATCATAAACTACTAATCTCAGCCTTGATGTCCTTCATTTACGAGGAAAACGCCACTGACACACCTCAGCTAGGACGCGTGCTCTGAGCTGTTCCTCCTGCTGAGCTCCGCCCCTGTGCCTGCAAGTTGCATGCAAGAAGGCCTGCCCACGGCCTCTGCTGTCCTCGAGAGTCCCTTGCAGAATGCCAAGTGATGGTCACAACAGGGCTGGGAGGTCTGCGTTGCCATTCCGACCTCAGGAATCAACTTGCTGGGTGGCTGCAGGCAAGACTTGGCTTCCCTGAGCCTTATCCACCTAATGGGGTGAGTGCCGCCCTGGGAAAGCACTCAGTGACGCTTCAATGGAAGAAGCCAGAGGAGCGTGAAGCAGCCTCATTGTGGAGGCCGACTGCCTAAATCCTGGAGCCTTTGGGCGCCAGCAGCCCTTTACTAATGGGCTGTGCACTCGATGGCACGTTGTGAGTTTCCCAGTTCCCATGGAATTAAGGCCTCCTGGCAGGCGCTGGCCCCTGTGCTCATGCACACTGTGAACTTGGCTCAGGCACCCTCTTTTGGGACAAGTTCTGGACCCAGTTGTGAAGCATCTCAATGGGACAATGTGTGGCTGGGTTCTGCTTTTCAGTGAGCTCTTTGCAGCCTCACTCAGGCCTTGGGGAGCTATGCTTCCTTCACATCCTCAGCTTGGCTGCCCCGGTGAAGGCTGCTGAGTCACCAGCCCAGGCCCGTTACCTGCTGAGCATGGCTTCCTTGGGCCCACTCTTCCAGTGTAATGAGCCCACAAGATTGATCTGGAGCTTCTCCCTCCTCCTCTATCTTCACTCCTTCCCTTCCCCTCCCCAGACCGCACCCCCCCCCCCAACCTCCACCCCACCTTCTGCTCTTCAGGTAGGAGCTCCTGAGCTGGGAAGGAATAGCAATTAGCCAGCTCAGACAGCAAGATTTTCTCACCGGAAATAGTCACGGAATGGCCTGAACCCTGGAACGAAGGGGTCCCGCTTTGAGAGGCCCTTGAGAGGACACAGGTACTAATAGAGTGGGTCCTCAGAGTTATTTAGAACGACCTGTGAGTGACTGAATCCACCCTGTGCTCTCAGGCCTCTGTGGCTTTGGAAATGGCTGACTCACCTTGGGGGTGATTGGGGGTGATTTTCACTCTGCCCAGAATCCTCCTCCGTTCTCCACCTGGTAGTTCTTACCTGATCTTTAAGATCAACCTCCCTGCAGGAAGTGAACCATTCATTCAATAAATATCTATTAATCACCTACTATGCACCGGGGGCTATTGTAGCAACTGGGACACACCAGTGAACAAAATACCCCCAAATTCTAGCCTTTGTAGGGATTACATCAAAGCAGGGGTGGGCAGATAACACGGATACATGAATCTATAAGGTGTCAGCTGGCGATGCATGCAGGGAAGAAAAACAAAGCCAATTAGGAGGACAAAGAGTAAAGAAGTGAACTTTTGGTGAAGAAGGCTCCCTGAGGCTGCAACATTTCAGCAGAGACCCAGATAAAGGTGGAGAAGGGGCCATGGGAACATCTAAGGACTTCCTGTAGAAGAAACTGTAAGTGCGAAGACTCTGAGGCAGAAGTGGGTTTGACTTGTTTAGGAAAAGCAAGGAGGCTGGTGGAACTGCCGGTGAGAGGGGCGGAGGGACCAGTACCAGGCAAGAGGGTGAGAGGTGGGGGAGGATCACAGAGGGCCTCGTGGGCTCCTGTAAGGGCTTCGGCTTTCATGGAGAAGCTATTCGATGCTTAAAGAAAAAACAACAACAGAGGGGTTCCATCTGCCTTATAAAGAATAAACTAAAAGGAATAAGGGTGGAAGCAGGAAGATCAGTAAGGAGGCAACACCAGTAATCCAGGCTAAAGAGAATGATGCCTTGGACTAGGGCAGCAGCTATGGAGATGAGGGGAGGTCCAACTCTGGAAATATTTTGAAAGTAGAGCCATCGGGATTTCTGAAGGAGAAGTAGAGGGGTCATGGATGGCCCCAATGTATCCAGTTAGTACAACTAAGAGAATGGAGTTGCACCCGCAGAAAGAAGAATGATGAGGGGAACAGGTCTGAGGGCCAGAGAGGATCCGAGCTCAGTTTTGCACAAATCGGGTTCAAAAAGCCGATGAGGTATTTGGGTGCAGGTGTAGACTGGGTGGGGGTAAGCCGGTCTGGCACTCAGGGGTGGCTGGGCTTGGCACTAGGATCTGGGGGTTGATGTATGGATGGTACTAGGAGGAATGACTGGCTAAGATCACCTGGAGAACAAAAGCATTCCAAGGGCACTTGGCGGCCTCCAGCACTGAAACGTCAGAGGAATTAGGAAGATGCAGGGGAGACTGAGAAGTATTAGCAAGTGAAGTAGTAAGAGTGATGTTCTGGAAGTCAAGTGAATAATGCATTTCTTTTTTAAAAAAAGAATTTTATTTTTCAATGACAAGGGCTGGATTCTTGATCTTTCTATGTCTATTTACACAGTGGCTAATGCTCTTCTAGGAATGATAGAGCATGCATCAGAAGACCAGACTCCTGTTGTCAGAGAAGATATCTATGCCTAAAATTATATATAAATTAGTGAGAACCCTTATAAATGTTTGTATTACAAACTTGACATGAACTCTAGAAGAATATAATCGTAACCCACAACACCAATACCATGTGGTCTAATGCTGTCAAACAACTTAATGCTTTGTTTTCCCCCTCTACAAGGGAAAAAAAATTCTAGTTGCTCAGCAAAGAGAAGGAAGCTAGAAGTCTTGAAGGCAGATAGTGGGAAGCAGACCGTTAGAGCCCAGGCTCCTTCTGAAGTCCCTGTTGTCCTAGAAATGGGTCATGAAGTTTTTTCATAAAAATTCGAGTTCTGGCCAAGATGGAGGCATAGGTAGAAACCCTTTGCTTCCTCGCACAACCGAAAGGAGGATAACTACCAATCTAAAAACAATAAACAACCAGAAGTGCCAGAAAATCAAACTGCATGGAACTCTGACAACGAAGGAATTAAAGAAACATTCAACTAGACCCATAGAAAGGAGCCGGGCAGCTGGGTGGGCAGAGAAGACCTGCGGTGGAGCAGGGGCTGGCTGAAAGGACCTTGAGCAATGGACCGCGTGGGTGGGGCTGACTGAATGGGAGGCTGAGACTCAGAGCTGACTGTGGACTATGGCGGGGATAGCTGAGGTGGGAGAAACTCCCAGTCTCACACAGGGGTCCATTGGAAAGCATTCTAAAGACAAGCACACAAGCCGCACTGTTCCCTCTCTGGTCCGTCCTCCACAGGCAGCGCCACATCACAGCAAGGAGGGTTGCCCTGCCTGGGGGGAATAACTAAGGCCCTGCACCATCATAACCTATCAGCTGCGCCAAGACAAAGAAATCGGGCCCAAATGAAAGAACAGAGCAAAACCTCAGAAAGAGAAGTAAGTGGTGAGGAGATTGCCAACCTCTCTGATGGAGAATTTAAAGCTCTGGTAATCAAAATGCTCACAGATATAATTGAGCTAGGTTGCAAAGTGAAAGAACAAATGAAGGATACCCAAAGTGAAATAAAGGAAAACATTCAGGGAACCAACAGTGACAGGAAGGAAACCAGAACTCAAATCAACGATTCGGAATAAAAGGAAGAAATAAACACCCAACCAGAACAGAATAAAGAAACAAGAATTCAGAAATGACGAGAGGCTTAGGAACCTCCCAGACAACTTTAAACATTCCAATATCTGAATTATAGGGGTGCCAGAAGGAGAACAACAGCAAGAAATTGAAAACTTATTTGAACAAATAATGAAGGAAAACTTCCCCCATCTGGTGAAGGAAATAGACTTCCAGGAAGTCCAGGAAGCCCAGAAAATCCCAAAGAAATTGGGCTCAAAGAGGAACACACCAAGGCACATCATCATTAAGTTACCCAAGATTAAAGATAAAGAGAGAATCTTAAAAGCAGCAGGAGAAAAGGAGACACTTACTTAAAAAGGAGTTTCCATAAGACTATCAGCTGATTTTTGAAAAGAAACCTCACAGGCAAGAAGGGGCTGGAAAGAAGTATTTGAAGTCATGAAAGACAAGGACCTACATCTAAGATTACTCTATCCAGCAAAGCTATCATTTAGAATGGAAAGGCAGATAAAGTGCTTCCCAGATAAGGTCAAGTTAAAGGAGTTTATCACCAAGCCCTTATTATATGAAATGTTAAAGGGACTTATCTAAGAAATTGAAGAAGATCAAAAACTATGAACAAAAGTGACAACAAACTCACCTGAACCTAAAAAAACTCAACAACTGAACCTAAAAAAAAAAAAAAAGAATAATGACAAAAATAAAAACTAAGCAAACAACTAGAACAGGAACAGAATCAGAGAAATGGACATCACGTGGAGGGTTTTCAGGGGGTAGGGGGATGGGAGGAATGGGGGCGAAGGTACAGGGAATAAGAAGCATAATTAGTAGGATAAAATAGATGGGGAGAGGTTAAGAATAGTATAGGAAACAGAGAAGTCAAAGAACTTACATGTACAACCCATGGACATGAACTAAGGGGGGTGAATGCTGGAGGGACGGAGGGTGCAGGGCAGAGGGGGATACAGGGGGGAAAGTTGGAGGAAACTATAACAGCATAATCAATAACATATACTTTAAACATAAATTTTAAAAACCTTTAAAATAAATAAATAAATAAAAATTTAACGGTGTGGCTAGTCGGAGGTAACCACGCCAGGTGTCTCTTCCTTCAGGTCTCAAGCATGACTGCTTGTCTCCTGCCTGTCAGTGGGCTCTGGGGAGCTGGGGTCCTGTCAAGTGTGCACAGTGATGCGATGGCAGGGACGTGTTTGACACCAGCATGAACCCTTCCCCGAGCGCTCAACTCAACCCCAGGGATTTCTGAGCTGTCCAAGAAAGTTTGAGGCCTTTCTTTGCTTAATCAGGCCCCGTTAAGCTCCCTTCAGGCTAAGCAGGAAGAAGAGGCCATGCATTCTGTGTCTTTCCATGGGAGAAGTATAATTTCCAAAAGCAAAAACCTTTCCTCCAAATAGATGTACAATCAAAGAGAAAATGGTCAAATGAGTACAAAACTGCCCTCCCGAGTGCCGTCTTCCTACAAGGACACTGGCCCTTCCTTTGGAAACTCTGGGGTCACCATGGCCCCGCAGAGTAACAGTGTACACCGGGGTTTGAATATCTATGCCAGAAACAATTAGGGTTAACTGGATCCCCCCACCTCATACCTTTGTTGCCTGTCGGTGATTTCCAGGGTGCAGTGGGAGCTGCCAGACATGCAGAGACAGTCTGTGCCGATGCCCATAAAATAGCAGCTGCTGCTGCTCTGACTTCACACCCACAGGAGGGTCCGCACCGGCCGGCGCATCCTTAACTGAACCCCAAACATGAAGGACTTGGGAGCTCTTTATATTTTTTAGCAACCCTTAAGTCAACAGCCTACTCATCACTCCTGGCATGTTTTTTCTCAGGTGATCATGGCTGCTCTTCCCACTGGTAAGTTTTTTCTAGAAAATAAGTTTCCGGACGGATAACTTTAGTCAGGAAGAGAATAATACCTCAAACCCACAACCCTATTTGATTCCAACGGAAACTGCAAAGTAGCCAGAACAAAGAAGTCATGGTGTAAAAATTAAGCTAATTACTGCCCCCTACCACCAACCCCTCAATAGGAGGAGCATTTCTTCACACACAGGGACGTTGTCAGGTAACAATGAAGACCTTGGACTGTGAGTCAGACAGGCCTGGGTATGGTCCCCTTCTCTGGACCAGGCACTACTCATGTGGGCTGGACCAAGTGGCTTGGCGTCTCTGTGCCCACGTCACAGGGCGCTGTTAGACTTGTGTGACTAAGACTGTGCATGACAGTATTGTGACAATAGAAAGTGCTTCCTTGTCTAAAAGAGGGTGATTTTGGTGGCCATGGCTGCAGCCAGCGTTCACACTGCAGCCATGCTGCAGGTGTGTGTGGACCACCAGGGACCCTCCCAGCGGTTCTCTACGAATGTCTCCTCTAGGGCAAGATAGACACATTCGCTCCCATCCCGAAAGGTAACCTGGTACAGGGCTCCGTTTGTAAGAAATGTCCAGAAGAGACAAATTCACAGAGACATGAAGCAGGTGAGTGGTGGCCCCAGCCTGGGGCAGTGGAGTGCTGGGCCCTGGGTTTCTCTCCGGAGAGACGAAAACATTTGAACTTGATTGTGATCGCGGTTGCCCGGCTCTGAACACACGAAACAGCACCAAACTGTAGACGTTAAGTGGGTGAATTCTGGGGATGTGAATTATATCTCAATAAAGCCGTTATAAATATGTAGAGGGTCTGGCACAAATAATGCCCCTTGTTCATTCTAAAATCTTTTATGACTAAGTCAGAAGCATGTAATTCTGTACCATAACAATGTGACACTCAAGCACACAATGACATTTTAGGTGAAATGTTCAAATTAAAACTACAAATTCTGACACCCTTATTATTACCCTACCAACCACACTCAAGCAGGCCTTACTTCTGCCGGACCCTTATTAACTCCCACTTAGTGCTCTGTTCATCTTTATAATGGCGCGTGGTTGTTAGTTCCCCACAGACAAGAAAAGTGAGATTAAGATACGTTAAGCAACTTAACTTGGCCCATATAATTGGGCTGTCAGGGACCCAGGATTTCCTATTTATTAATCGACTGATTGGATTAGTCAAAACCATTGCTTTATGGCACATTATCCCCACCAGAGGCCACCTTTTACTGTATGTTATGTATGTATGCCTGCTAAATAATCTCATAGACACTCTGAACCCACTGCTCCAACCAAGGCTAGACTATTACCAATGCCTTAACAACAACTTTTGTATCTTCTTCTTTCCTGCCCCCTGTGTCTTTCCCATACATAAGCACTGCCCTGAATATTGTGCTTATCATTTCCTTCCCTCTTCTAAAAAGCTTTTCCTCCCCATCACAGTCTGGATGCCTCCGTGGCATATGATTTAACTTGGCTCAGTTTCGTTTTAATCTTGCGTAGTTTTCAAACTTTTAAAAAAGTCTTCCAGGTTGTATGTGGGGTTCTGGGACCTGCATTTGTCATTCGACCTGACGCCGTTTAGATGCATCCACGTGAAAGTGGCCCTGCAGCTCTTTTGTTTCCGGGCCGTGGGACATTCCATTTCGTGAACGTGTTATGATTTATTTCCTCACTCCCCTCTCAATGGACATTCAGATGGTTTCAAGTTTTCCCCTTTTCAACTATGATCATTTTTTGTATGTGTGTCCCCTGGGATACATGTACTACATTTTCTCTTGGGTATGTATTTACAAGCATTGGGCATATACCTAGCAGATTCACTGGGTGTGCAAGCATGCAACTTCACAAGGTAATGTGAAATGGTTTTTCAGTTTCCCGCCAGCAGCGTGTGGGGGGCTCTGCTGATACCGGACACTTGGAGTCCTCAGACTTAGATTTGTCAAGCAAATGGGTAAGGCAGCGTGATCCTCCTCCTCCTGCTGGTTGGTGAGGCGAGTATCTCGTTAGAGGTTTGTTCATCATATGTGTTTCTTGTTAAAATAAATACGAAAATCAACTTTTATTTAAAACTTGAAGCAAACCTCGAATGCTGTTGCTTCATTGTATTTTGTTAACTCCTCCGCGTCCGCAGGCTGCTTTGCCTGGTTCCCCACATGCTCTTCCTTCTGTGAAATGCTTCTGTGTGCTTTTTGCTCATATTTATATTGGGTTGAGTGTTTTTATTTGTAGGAATACTTTATATATTTCAAAACAATTTTTTTGTTGGCTATCCACATTTCAAATATTTTCTTCAAGTTTGTAGTTTACATATACCTTTACTTCCACTGGAGATGCTTGACAAACAGAAATCCTTAGTTTTAATATAGTCAAATTTATGTATTTTTTTCTTTTATAATTTGCAATGTTTGTGTCTTGAAGAAATTTGTTCCCATCCCGTGGTCTTAAAGATGTTCTCTTGCGTACTGCTTCCAAAAGTTCTCAAATTTTGCTTTGCCATTTGTATCCTTAATCCATTCCATATTGATTTTCAATTTCCACTCAATGACGGGGGGAATTAAATGTAGATTTATCCAACTTGATGGCCTATGCTCCTAATCACTATGCTAGTCCAAAAAGATACTGGCATGCCATTGGACTGCTAATAAGCAGGTGCTGGGCACTGGGGAGAAAGAGGAGCAAGGCAGTTTCTCACCCCCCCAAACCTCCCCCCCACCCCGTCTATTGCCCATTATCAGGAGCTGAGGGCTGCATTGGGTCCTTCTTGTAACTGATTTCTTCCACTCTCCAGTTTCTCGCCAATATACTGCAAGTCACCTTGTGGCACTGGCAGTTCCACAGAGGTGTTCACCCATGGTGAGCCCTGGATTCCACTTGTTTATTCTCTGTTTCCTTCATTTCCTGGAGGTTAAAGTGGCATCGTGGAAAAGAGCTTAGACTTAGAGGCAGACAGATCTGCTTTTAAGACTTAGTTCTACCACAGGAACCTTGCAGAAATTAAACTCTTTCTGAACCTCAGTTTCTTCCCCCTGTGTCTGCTCTTGAAAGGCAAATCCTTGGTAGACGTGGGCCTGGGCTCATTCACTCCGTCCTCTGCTGGGGGCCGGGGCAGAGGAGATCGTGGTGGCTGGCCGTACCAGGACCATCTGCTTCCCCAGAACTAACAAAAATGCTGCAATTTTTTACCATTACAGCCTCCAAGGATATTGTCTGGTCTCGTCTTTTTTCCCCGCCACTTGGTTTGAGGACCCTGTCACTTCAGCCCGCCTGTGAGTTTCTGGTGGTCAGTCCTACCTCAACTTCTTCCAGAGAGTTCCCAGTGCTGTGCATACTGCAAAGCCTTAATCTCTGATCTGTCAAGACTGAGTGAGGGAAAGACTCTCTGTTCTCAGGGACTGAAGAGCAAGCCTTTTGGTTTTGTTTGAATTTGCTTTCCCAGTAAAAAACAAAAACAAAAAGCAAAAACCAGCCAGCCATCAAAACAGAGGAGAGAAAGGTCTTTCTCTGCATGCATTCCCAGGTGCCTCGAGCTTGGGTGTGACAGGTGGACGCCTACTCGGTCCCTAATTGGCCACCACCACCTGACAAGAATGTTTACTGCCTGTGCTTCTCACTCCTTGGCAGGGAGAGTCCTCTCGGCCGGCACCCACAGCAGAAGTGAGAGGGAACAACCTCCCAGCACACGGTGCTGCCTCACACCCCGCAACTGAGGCCGCTCTCTACGCATATGGTCTCGTAAAATTAATCAGCAAGTGATGAGGGATAGGAACATCCCTGGGTCCTGTCGCTGCCCAGGGCACTTTCATCGACACCGCATACACTTTTCATCCAAGCTAAATAGCGTGCTGGGTGGGGTGCTGTGTCTTGCACTATTAACAGGCCCCTGGGATTTTCCTTATTCCAAAGGACTGTGAAGGGAACAGGCTGACTTCAGCGATTTCTGTGGTGAGGTCATGGGGCTCTGGGAGGGTTAGGTGAGCTCAGGAGACTGAATCCAACCAAGACCACTGAGCTGTGAAGACAGAGATGGTGTCGACGAGAACGAAGCTGGGGGGGGGGGGGTTGATTCAACTAAATCTAAGATTCATTTCACGTGTTGTTTGATAAGGCTCCAATTATGCTTGTCGACAGAGCAAATTTTCACACTGCCCCAAATGTCAACGGTGGAGAGAGGCTACAGATAAAGCAATCAGGGGACACCCAACGCCAAAACTGATCTTAATTCTCGAACAGCTTCGGGCTAAGTGGAGTCTGAGTGACCTGCATGTTGCAATGTAAACCGGCCTTCCTCTTACACAGAAAACTAGAACTTGACATTAGAGAATGTGAGCTGATGTCTCTGAGGCACCCCCTGCTACTGACGTGGTCCTGGGCTGGTTGCTTCCCCTGTCAGTGCCTAACCGCGGTCACCTGTAAGACAGGGACAATCGGCCTGGCTCCCTCGAGGACTGTGCAGAGATTCAGAAGCTAATGCAATGAGAGCTTCAGGAGCCGCAGAGCTTCCTCTGGGTGCTCAGGCTTCCCAGGGGTGCCCAGGTGGCCTCCGCGCGCTTCTGTGGGGATCTTTTCTCTTCCAGTCCTTTATTCCTCCTCCTTCAAATGCCTCTCTCGTTCTCTCTTTGAGATTCCTTTTCTCTCAGTCAAAACCTTGACTTTCCCAATGGTATTTCACGGACTGCTCATCCCCTGACATGGCCTAAGGACAAACCAATTTAAGAAATAATGAAGGTGCCATTCTCGTGAGGGCTTTGAGAAATCTTGCCGGGAGAAAGCTTGTCCACTTTTGCTCTGTAATTAGTTAGCACTTCCATAATTAATTTGACCCCAGAAGCCAGTTTTCAAATATTGCCTATTAACATCCACCATATAGTTTGGGAAATGTCCCAAAATAATGATGATGATGATGAAGGTGATGACACCCGTTGATTGAATTCTTACTATGTCAGGCACTGTGCTAATGCTAATTTATAAACAGTTAACTCCCAAAAAACCCAATGAGGTGGGTGCATTACACATAGCTAGAAAGTGGAACTGCGATTACAACTCAGATCTGGCCCTGGGTGGTGTGGCTCAGCTGGTTGGAGCATCGTCTGTAAACCGAAGCGTTGCAGGTTCGATTCTTGGTCAGGGTACGTGCTTAGGGTGTAGGTTTGGTCCCTGTTTGGGGTGTGTACATGAGGCAACCAATCAATGTTCCTCTCACATTTATGTTTCTCTCCCTTCTTCTCCTTCTGGAATCAATAAAAATATTAAAAGCAAGCAAAACAATACATTGAGGTCTGACTACTTCAGTTTAAAAATAAGGAAAATGACACTCAAGGCAGGTAAGTATTTTACCCAAAGTCACAGAGCTAGTAAGTGGGGAAGCTGGCCCATGACCCAGGTCTGACATCCAGCTCTGTATAGCTTTACAGGCCCCGCTCTGAGGTGCTGCCCACCAATGAGGGCCGGCGCCCCGCAGCCTGACTTTCTGCAGGGCCTTTGGAGACGTTGCTGGGGCCTGGCCTCCATGCCAGAGTCTCTGTGATAGAAGGTAGAATTGAATCAGTGGACAGCCAGCCCAGTGTCTGGCCCACAGCCACCCTGGGACAGATGATGTGGGACTGCCAGACCTCTCCTTGGACAGATAAACCCAGATCCAAGTTGATGGAGCGGTTTTGACCAGTATGGCTCCACTGGGAAGCAGCTGTGTTGAAGCTGGGAGTGCTCAGGAACCGTCTGTCTGACAGCTCTCGCCCCACCCTCCCCCACCCTCCTCGCTCCAGAGCTGTCCTGCTGCATTCACAGCTCTCAGAGCTGCTCGGGGTGCCTGACTGCTTTTTGCTAATTGAAACCTCAGGGTGCTGTTGTGGTGCCGTTGCTATAAACACCTTGCCAATTTGCCTAAGTATGTGACATTATGAAATTTCCTGAAAGATCTTATCCACATTGCTGGCACAAGGCCCTGTGAAAAGCCAGGTAGAAAGACAATGTGTGTGTTATTTAAAAAAAAAAAAAATTTCTTGTTTTTGTTCCCTGTGCAGGTGAACAGGGTGAGAAATGGAAAATGTATCCAATCCAGAGGCAGTGCCTGAAGCTTGCTTTGTTTTGTTTTGCAATTATTTCAGAGATACTTTTCTTCTACCTGTTAAGCTGCCTGTCACCATTGAAAAGCCAGAACGGGACTGTTGAGATGATATAAATGAGTTTATGTTTTGGAACACCAGGTTCTTTGCAGAGCAGGAGGGAACTTCAGAGATCACTGCATCCAGCCGCGTCATCTCACAGATATGGAAACCGAGGGCCTGTGGCCCGGGCCGGATAGCCAGGGGCCAGCTGACGTCCACTCCAGAGCCCTCTCATACTTTCCAAACATTCCAGAGCCAGCCAGACTGCTCATCCTCATTTTCAACAGAATGAAACTCGATTAGCTCCACAGGACGAAAGTGAACCCTTCCGAAGCTTCTGGGCTGAGCCTCGGCCGACAGCCTCTCTGGCTCCCGGACTCTGGCACTAGCCACGCCTGAGCCACCAGCCCGAGCCAGGAGGGGGACTGTGCTCTTGACAATCTTTTCAACTCCTAACTCCTCTATGAGATGGGGGCTATTTCCCTACTTTTCAATGTGGAAAGTACGGCCTAGAGAAGTGTGTCTGTCTCGGGTACAGTGAGAGTGTGAGACTGTGGTTACACCCAGGACTGGCGGGCTGGGCAGTGGGGTTTCATCAGCTTCCCAGGGTTGTGGGAAAGATCACGCGTGACGACACGCACACAGCACTCGCACCGTGCCGGGCACACAGCGGATGCTTTACAGATGTCACATCCTGTCCCCTGGTGTCCTCCTTCCCCTTCATTTAAATGCAGTAGAAAGAGGCTGTACCTTGTGCAAGTTCATTAACTCCTGGTCCACCTAATGTGAGGACTTGATAACCCAGTTAATTCACTTCCATGTGGAGGACTTGATAACCCAGTTAATTCACTTCCATGGCCCCAAATGCTAATTTCCAAATGTGCTCAACCTCGCCGACACTCGAGAGGGTAGAAGATGGTGGTGTGCAGCCGGGAGGCCAAGAATCTGTTAGAAGTAGGCGAACACTGAAGGTTTACTGGCAGAAGCGACTGTTCATTCTACCGCATTCCTTAGTCAGCAAGGAAAGTATGCCTCTTATCTCTCCATCTCAAGCAACCTGGTTTGAGCAACGCTCTTGCTACAAATGTCTCATACATATTTTTTCGAGGCCTCCATTGAGCAGTTAAGCAGTAGCACTCAGCCCAGGAAATACTTTGAGTAAAGAGGGTGGAGAGGGAATAAGGAACTCAGGGAACCCAGGAAGCCAAGGACTTGGGCTGGGGAGAGGCCGTTCCATGAAGGTTGGGGAAGTTTAGCTTGTGTCTTTCCACTGGGTCATGATGGGGCTTCCTGCACCTCACGCCAGGCAGGGGAGCAGAGTTGCTCTGCCACCTGTGCTGCTAACGTCAGAGATGAATGAGACCAGAGCCAATTTCTTCGGAAAGCCAGACACCCCCTTTCCCGGTCTCCACACCCACCCTGCCATTACCTCCAGGGGAAGGCACTGAGAAGCCTGGAAGATGGGTGTCCAGAGGTGGAGTGGAGAGATGCAGGGGTGGAGGGAGAAGTTGCAACCATAGGACCCTAGAGGTTGTGTCAAGGCTCCTGGAAGGAAGGAGACAGTGGGTGGGGGGGGTGGGGGGGTGGGAAACCAGTGTTTCCTGAGCATATACTATGTGCCAACAACTTGACACATAAAATCTTACTTAATCCCCACCTAAATCCTGTGAGGTAGACTTATTATCCCCTTTGTACCCATGAGGAAACAGAAGATCAGCAAGGTTAGGTAACTTGCCTGAGGTCACGTGACTCTGGGGTGCGGCCAGAATTTGAATGCAGGTCCTTTGGTTCCAAACCCTGTGTTCTCTCTACTAGCACTAGCATCTGTGCGGTCAGCTTCGGAGTGCTGAGTCAGTCCCTTGTCCACGTTACCATATGAACTCGAGCAAGCTGCTTAGCTTCTCAGCTTCCAGGTCTGCAAAGTGGGGATAAATAGTGTACCTCCCTTGTATTTTTACTAGTGATGCCGCTGTTCCTACCACCTTGGGAAAAGCATGCTCCCTCTCTACGCCTCGGTTTTCTCATCTATAAAACAGAGTGGGTTGGATTAGATGGTGTCTAATCTTTCTAGTAAAAATAAAATTTTATTTCCAGCAATAAAATTCTATGAACTCTGTCTGGCATTGAGATCTCCCTGTTGGCTAGTCCAAGTTTGCTGGCCCACCCTGCCTCCCTCTCAGGACACTCATGCCGGTGTCTTGGTTCTTACCACCGAGCCCCCAGTGCCCGGGGTTTTTCATTTTGTCTTGTTTTTTTGTTGTTTGTTTTTGCCACTGTGTGATTCCTTCAGGCCTTCATCCTACTCTTTACCCTTCCTTAATTATCCTCGCTTCCCTCTGCCAATTTGAAGTCTGTACTTCTTTCAGGGCCCAGATTAAAACTCACTCTTCCATGAAACCATCTCTGGCAAACCCCACCCTGAGATGACTTCTTCCACATTGAAAATTCCCTCAGCTATTGTGCCCGTCGTCTGAGTCACACTGATTCCAAATGGTTTACATTGTCTCACTTAAGTCTGCTGGATTCACCCAATTCCCTCAAAGTGAATTCCCCGAGGGCAAGGGCTTGTTTTCCACTTTGGTGCAGTTTTGTAATGCAGCACAGCCCTGGGTCCCCGGTCTGTGCATGAAGGGGCCCCTGTGTCATCACTCCCTCCTCCGCTGGGGGGCTGGGGGGGGCAGGAGGGTGGGTGAGCATCACCTCTGCCCTCAAAGAGTTTGCAGAGGGAGAGGCGGCTGTGTGAATGTAACGAATTACAATGCAGTGTGGCTACAGCAGCCCTCCCTTACCCACAGGACATGTGTTCCAAGACAGCCAGTGGATGCCAGAACCCGCAGATGGTACCAAACCCTGTACATACGATGCTTTTTCCTATACACACATACCTATGTTAAAGTTTAATTTATGAATTAGGGACAGTAGGAGATGAACAATCTCAACTAAAATAGAAAAATGTAATAATATACGGTAATGAAACTTAGATGAATGCTATCCTCCCTTCTCTCAAAATCTCTTACTGTACTGTGCTCACCTTTCCTTTCGCGAGGCTGTGAGCTGGTACAAGGCCAACGTGATGAAATAAATGGAGGGAACAACACGCGCATTATGCTGTGACATTTGGTTACTATTGACCTGACCATTCGCTACCAAGTGACAAAGGGGTGGGGAGAGTCTAAAGCGTGGAGACGCAGGACAAAGGAATGATTCATGTCCCGGGTAGGACAGAGCTCAACAACACAAGATTTCATCACGCTTGTTTATTTCTGGAAGCTTCCATGTAATATTTTCAGCTCCCAGTTGAGGGGGGGTCACTGACACGGAGGAAAGCAAGCCTGTGGACAAGGGGGGACAAGTGTAATTGCATCCCGAAGGCACAGAGGAAGGGGGGCTCCCTGCCCGGGGAAGAGGGGGGCTCCGGGATGAGCAGGAGTCAGCAGGGAGGACGTGTCTGAGGTGCAGAGGTGGGAAGACTGGGAAGACTCTGGAGTGCGGAGGTGGATAAGGGGCATGCTGCAGAGGAGAGAAGCAGATCGGAGGCAGTGGTAGGAACTGAAATGGAAAAGGGAGTTTTAGATTACCTGGAGGCATTATGAGGTCTTTATTCCCTGGACCCGTGTCAGAATGAGACAATTAAGAGCATGAAAGAGCTTTATTTGTTTATTTACCTTTAAAAAAGAAAAATCATGGTGAGGACAGTTGTTTGTTTTTCACTTCATTTTGTTTTGTTTTGGCATCATTCCTTGACAAAATAAAGATTTGGCGATTCTCCGCCAGAAGAGCCGTTTCCAGGACCGGGTTCTGGGCGCTACTGCGGGACAGTCATTGAGATGTATGGACACGAGACACAAGAACCACGTTGGTTCGACTCTTCAGAGGACTGGCAAAGATGTAGACATATGAGCACTTTCTGCTGACGAGGACAGCAGATGTGGCCCGTGCTCAGAACAGGAGGGCGGCTTGGCTTGCTTTGGCTGTTACCCCAGTCTTCTCTTGTGAGAAGTGGGGACTGCTGCGGATGCCTCCCCTGTCTCTCCTCCTGCCCCTCCCTGCTCCTCTCCACCCCTGGCTGCTTCCGTCGGCATCATCAGCGGCTCCTCCGCCCTGGGAAGGAATGGAATGTGTCCTTTCTCCCCATGGCTTTATCGCCCATCTTCCTGTCTTTCAAAGCAGGGGCTGACAAGCATGATTTCTCATCTCCAGGTGTGAAGGAAATTGCCCCGTGTAAGTGTCTGCCTGTCCAGGCCCCCGGTCCCCCGGGGTTACTTCAGTGCCTGTCAGTTGAATTCGCACTAATGAGATTAAAGAAGTTGTGCTGGAGCTTTTGAAAATGTTTGCCCCATCAACCCAAAATTCCTCAGGGGAGAACTTGCCTGAATCAATATGGTAGTAATTACAAATCTCGAGCTGTCCCGTTTGGGGCATTTCAGTTATGTCATGGAGACAAGAGAGGAGTTGAGGGGGCCCCGAGAAACAAAGGTGTGTCAGGAGGAGGTGGGGCAGGGGCTGGGGCTGGCTTAGTGGCTAGAAAAGGTATTTCAAGCTTTGTATGGCAACATTCACTTTGCTCGTTAATTTCTTCTTCTAGTTGGGATTTTACTGCGCAGGTGGTTTGCCCAAGGCCTCAGGGCAGTTCGGGTTGAAAAAGTAAGCAATCGTAACAAAAGGAAGAGGGGTCCCAGAGGTGAGAGGGAAGGCGGAGCCTGGAGAGAGTGGCATGAATAGGCTACGCTGTGTGACTTCGGGCAAGTTACCCTGCCCTCCTGGGCTTCAGTGAGCTCAGAATAAAATGAGGGCATGTCACCTGTGAAGTTCCTTCCAGCTCTGACAGCTTATTCTGAGGCCCTGAGCAAAAAAGACAAACTTCCCACTTCTGCTCCTTCCTGAGAGGTGAGCTCCGTAAAGTCTGGGGGCCACAGCTATGTCCTGGGTCCTGCCTTGGATTGCCCAGTGAACAGGGACCTGGGGGTAGGAAAGAGAGAGAAGTAGGACTGAGTCGAGTGAAGTCCACCACAGACCCAGCTGCAGACATATTGAAGACAGCCTCGCGGAAGACGAAGAATAGCCCAAAGTGAAGGGCGACGTTTGGCAAACCAGCATTCTGGAACAAATGGTGCTGCCCAGAGGCAGCCCTACGGACTTGACACATGACCAGGTGAAGCTGAGGAAGCTAAGACAGCTGTAGAGGAATTTTTCCCGCCAACACATACACACCCACCAGCTTCATGCCCTCTTCTGGGTCTTCCGCCTGTTTATGGACTCCTCCCACTTCCCCCCCAATCTTTTCCAATTACATTAACAGATGGAGGCTCTAATCCCTGCTCCAGGGGCCTTTTCTTGTGTCAATTGCCTTTACCGATGAAGCTGAGACTAGCTGTATGCCTCCCTGTGTCCTTCCCCACAACACAGAATGACCCCGAATAGACAAAGGATTATTCATTGTTTCTCAGAGTAGCACGATGTTGGGAAAAATTCCAAAGGAAATTCTGACAAGCTACCATATAGATGAACTTTGAGGACATTATGCTAAGGGAAATAAGCCAGTCACAAGAGGACAAATATTGTATCATTCCTCTTTTGAAGTCCTTAGAGTTGTCAAACTCTTAGAGACAGAAAGGAGACTAGGGGTTTCCAGGAATGGGGAGTTAGAGTTTAATGGGGATGGAGTTTCAGTTCGGGAAGATGAAAAAAATTTCTGGGGGTGGATGGCAGTGAAGGTTGTACTCGGTGTGAATATGTTCCATGCCACTGACCTGTACAGGTTTAAATGGTCAATTTTATGTCATATATATATATATTTCACCACATTTTTTTTTTTTAAAGTGCAGTGCTAAATACCTGCATGAGGACCTGGTTTTGTTCTCCACTGGGTTCTTTTAGCCAGGCCGTCAAGTTCTGGATGCCTACTAGTCTTTGGTTTATTGTACTTACCACGAGGTCTGGGGAGTTCCCTTTTGAACATTTAATGGGATATGTTGATACTTGACTTAGTTTTGATTAGCTGATGCTTTTTTATATGGTGGCCATCCCTGGGTTCTTGATGTCATTCACCACACAGAACAGTGCCTCACTCACAGCACACAAAGCAGGTGCTTTGGGAACTCAGGGTAGGAGCAGATGGATTTGGAGGGTGGAGTAGGAGGACAGAGAGAATTGGGATTGATAGGAGTGCGAAGCTGTGCTCTAACGGCCAAGGAAGGGAAAGAGATAGTGGGGAGACAAGGAACAGACAGCAGGAGCTCAGGATCCCTGTGGGATGGTGAGCATGCCTCACCGGAGGCTGCCAACTCTGAGTGAATGACTCACCTGGAGCATCCGCAGCACCAGACTCTGTCAAAGCCAAAGTTCATTGAGAACTCAGGAAAAGTAGGTTCTCTTATCTCATTCACTCTCTGTCTCTATCAATCTATGTCACTTCCCATCGCCCCTTGCCATGGGCACCCGGAGCTTCAGTGCCAGGGGCACCCTGCTGATTAATTACCCTTGGCCTGTGCGCACAGGTGTGTGTATGTCAAGGTTTCCATGCCTGGGGAAAGTCAGGTTTTGGCTCCGATGGCATCCCTGTTGGTCCAGATTCCAAAAGCCTTTCCGCCTAGGACTTTTCTGGGACATCAGATAACTGTGCCACTATTTCATTTAGCATTTATTGGACACCGACTTCAGAGCAAGAAGTGAAACTGGAAAGTCACCTATTCCTGTGCTCCTGGCCATGTGCATGTGAACCACCAGGGGATCTTGTTAAAACACGGCTTCTGATTCAGGAGGTCTTGGGGGAGGCGGGGCCTGAGGTTCCACATCTCTAACACTCCTGGGTGAGGCCGGTGCAGCTGAGCCCTGAACCACACTTCAAATAGCAAGAATCCAGCCCAGCAAATCACAGCCCTGACTGCACATTAGACTCACCTGGTGATCTTTTGCAAACCATGGCAGCTTGGGCTTCACTTCCAACTGTTACTATTTACTTGGCCTGGGTACAGCCAGTCTCTGTCTGAAAACCTCCCCAGTTGATTCTAGCGAGCAGCAGGTGTCGAAAACGACAGGTCTGGTCAAATCCCTCAACTTTACATCTTGTCGTTGAAATTATCAGAAAAAATTCACCCTCGCTACCACACCTGTCACCCTAGATACCTAGGGTTTGATTTCCTACTGTGAGAAGGTTAGCTATTGTAAGATCATATAATAATAAGGAATTGATTATTTCATTTGCTTAAAAATTGAGTATTGAATATTTACTACATGACTGGCTTTCTTCTAAGTACTTTATATTTAAATTTTACCATACTTCATAGATGGATACTATTATTATCACCCTCATGTTTTTATAGGTGTGAAAACTGAGGTGTAGAGAGGTGAAGTAACTTGCCATAGGTCACACAGCCCATAAGTGATAGAGCCGGGATTGGAACTCAGGAAGTCTGATTCCAGAGCCAACCCTCTTACCCATTATGACATTTAGACTCCCCATGCAATGCCAATGATAGCAGGAATGCTGGACAAGGATGAAGGAAAAGTGTTATTTTCATTTAAAACCTGTTTTCTTAACGTCGATATGCTATTATTTTAGTCTGAGTTTCTGTTGTTTTTACGGATCAAGTTCATTTCAGTTTCAAAAGTCAACAGTGTTACAAAGCTACGTGTGCGCGCGCACATGTGCACACCTTGCTTTTCTATTTTCTATTCCATCTGTTCTTTTAGTGGACCTTTTCACTGGAAGTGTGTGCAGAGGGAATACTTGCTGTTCATGAATGAAGTTTGAGCAGGTCTGGGACAACGTTCAGAGAAGGATTTCAGCTGCATTTCCCCACAACCCTCCACCCCCAGGGTTTGAAGAATCCCACAGATTCCAATCTGGCAATACTTAGTTCTAGGGCAGCCTCCAACACAATCCAGCTCAACTCTCCCAACGGTCTCTTAGCATAGACCTCTCCAAAACAGTGGTACTCCCATGACTCATGATTCAGTCCAGCACAGGTCCATCTCAGACACTGAGCTAGATGGGGTAGCTGCCGGAAATGCCAGAAGGTCTTGCTATTTTTAAAAATATATATTTTATTGATTATGCTATTACAGTAGTCCCATTCCCCCCCCTCTTTATTCCCCTCCGCCCCGCACTCCCCACATTCCCCCTCTTTAGTTCTTGTCCATGGCTCACACAAATAAGTTCTTTCGTTTCTACATTTCCTATACTATACTTAACCTCCCCCTGTCTGTTTTCTACCTACCGTTTATGTTACTTATTCTCTGTACCTTTTCCTCCTCTCTCCCCCTCCAACTCCCCTGTTGATAACCCTCCATGTCTTATATAAATCCCTTTAACATTTCGTATAATAAAGGCTGGGTGATGATGAACTCCTTGAACTTGACCTTATCTGAGAAGCACTTTATCTGCCCTTCCATTCTAAATGAAAGTTTTGCTGGATAGAGTAATCTTGGGTGTAGGTCCTTGCCTTTCATGACTTGGAATACTTCTTTCTAGCCCCTGCTTGCCTGTAAGGTCTCTTTTGAGAAATCACCTGACAGTCTTATGGGAACTCCTTTGTAGGTGATTGTCTTCTTTTCTCTTGCTGCTTCTAAGATTCTCTCCTTATTTTTAATCTTGGGTGATGTAATTATGATGTGGCTTGGTGTGTTCCTCTTTGGGTCCAACTTCTTTGGGACTCTCTGAGCTTCCTGGACATCCTAGAAGTCTATTTCTTTTGCTAGCTTGGGGAAGTTCTCCTCCATTATTTGTTCAAATAAGTTTTCAATTGGTTGCTCTTCCTCTTCTCCTTCTGGTAGTCCTATAATTTGGATGCTGGAACATTTAAAGATGTCCTGGAGGTTCCTAAGCCTCTCCTCATTTTTTTGAACTCTTGTTTCTTTATTCTTTTCTGTTTGAATGTTTCTGTCTTCCTTCTGGTCCACACCGTTGATTTGACTCCCAGTTTCCTTCCCATCACTATTGGTTCCCTGTACATTTCCCCTTATTTCATTTAGCATAGCCTTCATTTTTTTCATCTAATTTGCAACCAAATTCAACCAGTTCTGTGAGCATCCTGATTACCAGTGTTTGGAACTGTGCATCTGATAGGTTAGCTATCTTTTAGTGGCTTAGTTGTCTTTTTTCTGGAGTTTTGATCTGTTCTTTCATTTGGGTCATTTTTTTTGGACTTGGTGTGCCTGTTAAATATAAGGGGCGGAGCCTTAGGTGTTTGTTCACCAGGGTGAGACAACCATGTGGCTGCTTTGTGACACTGTCTGTGGGGAAGGGGTCTGAGAGGGAACAATGGCACTTGCTCCACTCTCTGCCAGCTTTCAGTCACTTCCCCCCCTACCCACAAGCAAATTGGGCCCTTCTGTGCTGACTCCCAGTGGGTGGGCTTGTGTATGTTCTAGGACTCTGTGGGTCTCTGCAGAGAGCTCTCCTGTTAGGCTGGGAGTTCCTCCCGCTGCTGCCTCAACCCCTACAGGTGTTTTCAACTGGTAGTTTGAGGCTTTATTTCCCCGAGATGGGGCCCTGGGCTGTGTGGGCTGCTCCGCTCCACAGCTGTTCCTCTTGGTTTATCTGCGTGCGAATGCGGGACCGCCGGCTCCACCAGCCTCGGCCCCGCTGGGCCCGGGTCCACCAGCCATGGTCTCCCTGGCCAGCTGCAGCATTGCCTGCCCCGCTCCACAAACCGCCGCCTCGCTGCAAAGTCCTTTCCCAGTTCCACCTGGCTCTGCCTACAGGTCTGGGTGAGTGTTTCTTCTTTAACTCCTTGGTTGTTGGACTTCCATACAGTTCGATTTTCTGTCAGTTCTGGGTTACTTTTTGTTTTTAAATTGTTGTTGTCCCTCTTTTGGTTGTGCGAGAAGGCACAGCGTGTCTACCTACACTCCATCTTGGTCGGAGGTTCCAGGTCTTGCTATTAATGGGTAGTCTTTCTCTTGTAACGCCAGTTCACAGCATTGGATCCAATGGGGTGAGAAAAGTCTTCAGATTATCATGAGATACCCCCAGACCAAACTTTTTTGATATGGTTAGATCAAATCTAATCGGTTTGACAAGTTGCTATTAATTTGAATGTCATGTATTATTTTTTAATTATATTTTATTGATTATTCTATTGCAGTTGTCCCAATTCTTCCCCCTTGCCCCCCTTCACCCAGCAACCCCCACTCCCTCAGGCAATCCCCACACCATTGTTCATGTCTATGGCTCATTCATGTAAGTTCTTTGGCTACTCCATTTCCTATCCCGTATGTTATATCCCCATGGCTGTTTTGTAACTACCTTTTTTGTACTTCTTCCTAGATCCGATGGGATCGGGTGTGTTTGGGGTGGTATGGCTGTAGACCTATTTGTACTTCTTAATTCCCTCACCTCTTCACCCCTTCCCATCTGGCAACCATCAAAAAGCTCTCCATATCCATGATTCTGTCTCTGTCCTTCTTGTTTGCTTAGTTTGTTTTTTAGATTCAATTGTTGATAGATATGTATTTATTGCCATTTTATTGTTCGTAGTTTTGATCTTCTTTTTCTTAGGTAAGTTCCTTTAACATTTCATACAATAATGTTTGGTGATGATGAATTCCTTCAGTTTTTTCTTGTTTGGGAAGCTCTTTGTCTGCCTTTGATTCTAAATGATATCTTTGCTGGGAAGAGCAATCTTGGCTGTAGGTCCCTGCTTTTCATGACTTTGAATATTTCTTGCCAAGCCCTTCTAGCCTGAAAAGTTTCTTTAAAGAAATCAGCTGACAGATGGTTTTATGGGAACCCCCTTGTAGGTAACTAACTGCTTTTCTCTTGTTGCTTTTAAGCTTCTCTCTTTATCTTTGGCATTTTAATTATATGTGTTGAAGTGAACCTCTTTGCATTCATCTTGTTTGGAACTCTGTGCTTCCTTGACTTCCTGGACTTCTTTCACCAAGTTAAGGAAGGTTTCTTTCATTATTTTTTCCAATAGATTACCAATATCTTGTTCTTTCTCTTCTCCTTCAGGCACCCCTATGATGTGAATGTTGAAATGCTGGAAGTTACTCCACAGGCTGCTTACACTATCCTCATTTTTTTGGATTCTTTTTTTCTTGTCATTCTGATTGGTTATTTTTTACTTCCTTATGTTCCATGTCATTGATTTGATTCTTGGCTTCATCCACTTTATTGTGGTTTCCCTGTAAATTGTTCTTTATTACAATTAGTGTATCCTTCATTTCTGACTGGATCTTTTTTATGCTATTGAGGTCCTCACTAAGTTCCTTGAGCATCTTTATAACCAGTGTTTTGAACTCTGCATCTGACAGATTGCTTATCTCTATTTTGTTTAGTTCTTTTTCTGGAGCTTTGATCTATTCTTTCATCTGGGCCAAGTTTCTTTGTCTCCTCAATGTGGCAGCCTCCCTGTGTTTATTTCTATGTATTAAGTAGGGCTGCTATGACTCTCTGTCTTGGTGGCGTGGCCTAATGGAGTAGGTGTCCTGTAGGGTCCAGTGGCACAGGCTCTCCTATCACGCAAGCTGAGTACTTGCGGTATGCCCTTCATGTGGGCTGAATATACCCTCCTCTTGTAGTTGAGCCTTGGCTGCTATTGGCAGATCAAGGGGAGGATTTGCCCAGGCTAGTCAGCTGCAAGGATTGGCTGTGACCACTGACCACCAACCTCCACCCTCCATAGAGGATCAGCTGTGCATGGACAGGATGGTGGTGCTCCGATGTGGTCTTTAGCTGTCCACTGGTTGTGCTGGCCCTGGGGTTTTCTGGGTGGTGCAGGCCAAGGTCAGCCCCTGCCTGTGTTCTGTCTGGGGCCACTCTGCATGAGCTATAAAGCAATCTGAGCTGGCTGCTACTTACACTGGGCTTGGAGATGCTCAAGTGAAGCCTAGCTATGAACCTAGGTTGTTCTACAACTTAGTTGTAATTTTGACGTGGATGTGCAAGGAGCTAAGCCGTGTTTACCTATGCGGCCATCTTGACCAGAAGTCCCGCTTGTACCTTTTTAACATGAGAACACTCCATCAGTGCTTGGTCATCTGCACCAAAGGAGAACGTTAATAATACATAACATCCAGAGATGGCAGCGTAGAGAGAGGAGCTGGACAGGGGAGCTGGCTCTTTGCTAGCAGGGCCCCAACCCCCACTCCAGGAGGCCTAGAACACAGCTGGCATCTAAACCTGGACCATGTGTGTAGGAGAGGCAACTAATCCATGTTTCTTTCCCTCTCTTTCTCCCCTCCTTCCACTCTTTCTAAAAATAAGTAAATAAAATCTTTAAAATAAGTAAATACTGTACTTATTGAATAGTTGGATTGCATCAAGAGTGTCCAGTTCAACCTCTGTTAGACTCTGTGCCAGAGGTAAATTGTCAGAGAGTTCAGAGAAGGGAGCACTTCCCATAGGGGCTGAGACTGGGAAGGGTCCTGGACAGTCTGGGCTGTGGTGGAGGAAAGGAGAAGGCCTTCCAGCAGGAGGCACGGCCTGAGTGAAGGTGCAGAGGCCCAAGGGGATGCTCTCGGTGCTGGGAACAGTAATTGCCTAGCATGGGGCTTAGGGAGTGCAGTGCTGGAGATGTTTCATCCCTGTCATTAGGAGGAGGGGAGCAGGGGAAACAGCCAATGAAGGCAAGGTGCCCCGATCAGTCTCCTCACTTTCTATCACACCCCATCTACCCACCTCAAGACCACTCTGAGGTCCTCCCGTGGCCCAACACAGGGAGTCCAGTTCAGTGTGTGACTCTTGCTAATGGGACCTTAAGCTGTTACTGGCCTGGAGCAGCAGAGGAAGCCACAGGAGACCACCTGGCAGGCTTGGCATCTTCATACTTTTGGCAAATGGAGGACTGATACCATAATTAGTCTAGTTACAGCAGAATCCCATGACAAAAAATGGGAAAGGCTATCAGCTTAGCTAATAGGGAATCATATCCTGCAGAGAAAGCTCCTATTTTTGCAGACTTCCTGCACCTGTGACTCAGCACTGCTGCCTACAAGTAGGAAGCTAACTCACCTGTGCTTTGTCCAAAATACCCATCACTGCCTTGCTCTCTGGGAAAGAAGCCGGCCAAATGCAACATCACCTGGGTAAAGGCACCCATTCTTTGGTGCCACTACTGGTCAGGTGTGTGACCTTGGGCAAATTACAGCCTTTACTCCATGTCTAGAACAGAGGAAGCCCCAATAAATGTGGCTAATTTTATTAATAATGTCACTATCATTGGTGTAGGCAACTCCAGAAAAACAGACAGTAGAGGTTTAGAACAGATAATTTTTGTTAAGTTTTTACATCTGGGTTTATGTTTGTCTATCCTGACTCGAGAGATCTCTGGATCAGAGAAGAGACCCTTTTTCACTCCCTTGCCGAGCATCCCAGGAATACCTGTTCCCCAGGCTTGTTTCCCCCCGGGCAATACCACAAGGGCCAGATATTTACCTGCTTGTGCAGTGAGGTTTGTACAGAGGAGAGGAACCCTGACATTATGAGACTCAAAGCTTACCTAAGGCACTGGAATGAAAGGGGGTGGGGAGGCGAAGGGGTGAGGATGGTGGAGAAGGAGGAGAGAGAGAGACGTTTGCACTAAACTGTAAACCATTTCTCTCCCGCGAGAGGGTCTCTAGGTCTATCCCCCCTACAGTGTAAGACAATGGCTCTGGGGATATAAGTCTTCATGTTTTCCCAGAGCAATTCACTACCTCTACCTTCCAAAGTATGTTTGACCATCAACCATCCTTCAACCAGTTACCAGGAGTCTGCTCCGAAAGCCTGGACCATGCAGAACTGTGAACATATTCATAGAGCGTTGTCTCTCAACTGCTTCTTCTGAGGCACTGGCTGCTTAAGATGCATTTTGAATGCTCACTCCCTAACACCCCTATGTGTATGGGTGTGTGCATGTATCTGTGCATAAGTGTGTATTTGTATGTGACTATGTGCTGGTCTTTGCACATGCAGGAGTATACACTTTGTGGGGAACTCGTTTAGGTACAGTGCCAGGAGAGATGTGAAGGTTTCTCTATGGACGAGAGGATGCATTGGGCCTGGGGCGTACAGGCTGGGAAACCCCTGGGGGCACAGCGGGTAGAAGGGAAGTGGTGCTGGAACAGGATTCCAGAGACCGACCTGCCGTCAACACAACCAACTGCAGGACTTGCATAGTCTCTTCTCTTCGAAACGTGGATGATTGTATCTGCCGTGCCCACCCCAATAAGGTAATAAAGCTCAAATAAGAGAATAGATGTGAAAGCACTTTGAACAGTAGAAAAGTCACACAGATCAAATGCAAGCTCTTATTAGTGACATTCTGAAACCGACCTACAGGTGAAAATGTTCATAAAATGCACTTTGCATTACCTGGCACATAATACTTGCTCTATAAATATCACTTCTCCTTCTGCCACCTTCTGCAAATAGTTGGGATAATTATATTTGATGGATGGATGGTGGATGGAAGTCTTATCAGTGCTTCTTCAAAATTACAAATTGCACAGAGCATTTGGCTTCCACAACTGTGGGAAGGGGGCCTGGGGGAATTCTCCCAATACCCCAGCTTTGTTTTCTGACCTGCTGAATAATCTACCATCTCAGGGAGGGAAATTGGAGTACTGAGAGACAAAATGATGGGATGGTCAGGGTGGCATTTCTTCCTAGAATAATGGTAGTAATAATAGGATAGAAAAAGATAGTATAGGTTGTTTGAGTTGAAAGGCACCCAGGAGTTTGTTTCTCAAGTGTCTCCTACATTCTGGGGCGGGGGTGCAGGCCCTGTCTGCTGTCCAGAGGATAAGTCTAGTACGGAGGGCAGAGGTTAAACAAGTGAGCCCAGTGAGGGTTGGCAGGACAGCTCAATAAATCTGTATTTTAGCTTGGTCTCCCTTACTTCCAGGGAAGCTCCTATTGTTGACTCAGAAGTAGACCCTACCTGCTCCTTGTCTATTATTTTCTAAAAGCCAGAGAAGCTTCTTGGATGACTCAGTAGGGGAGCAGAGGGAGGGGGGAAGCTGTGAGGTGGGGCAGGGATCCCCAAGGCTGGAAAGTTGACAGAATTCTCTGAGAACTGCGAGTAGAGGAGAGATGGGAGGTGGGAGAACATTAGAGGGAACAGCTTCAGGATGCACCAGGGAGGTTTGGAGGCTGCCGGCCCTTGTGAAGACGCTCAGGCTCAGTCGTGGTGTGAAGCTGCAAGACACCTGGCTTTGAGGGACCGTGTAGACTTATATAATGAAGGTATCAGTGGGGACAGTGTTGAGTAGGCAGAACAATGGCTATCCCTTCAAAGCTTTCCACGTCCCAGTCCTCAGAGCCTGTAACTATGTTACTTTACATGGCAAAAGGGACTTTTATAAACAAGAATAAGATAAGGACTCTGAGATAGGGAGATATTCTTGGATTATCCAGGTGAGTCCAGGATAATCACAGGATCCTTAGAAGTGAAAGTTCCAGGTAGGAGAGTCCTGGTCACAGAGGTGAAGGTTGAAGATTCTATGCTGGTGGCTTTGAAGACGGAAGAAGGAACCATGAGTCAAGGAAGGCAGGTGGTCTCTAGGGACTGGCAAATTGAGAAAACATGACCCTAGAGCCTCCAGAAAGAGCACAGCCCTGCTGACACCGTGATCTTAGCTGGTGAGACCCGTCTCAGATGACTGACTTCCAGAACTGGAAGACCATCAATCTGTGCGTTGTCACTACATGGTGGCGACTTGTTACAGCAGCCACAGGAGACTCATGCAGTGGTGGGATGAGAAACAGGGGTCCTTCCCTTCCCTGGCATCGAGATTCTTGTGCGCCCCTGGGGGAGGGAGGAGTGTGAGAAGCTCCCTATTGACTACTGATCTTGAATCATAATTACTTACGAGAGTTGACAATTACTTAGAATTTTCTGTGTGCCAGGCAAAATATAGTTTTTTTTTGAAAAAGCTATCTTAACCCTGTTTTGAGGTCCTGGATAGAAGCCAGTCAGTTCTTCCTTGAGCAGTCAATTAAGCCACACCCTCAAACACTCCCTTATCTGGCTTTCATAGGCCACTATCCACCCACCCTAATTGCCCCAGGGCCCGCACTAGACAGCCAGGGACACCCCAGAGCCTGCCGAAATTATTCAGACTACCCAACCCTGAGCTTGCTTGCCCTGCCTCCCCTATTCCTTCCTTCAGAAGCTACAGTAAAGGCACTTGCCCAGAGTTCCCCCCTCTCTGTCTCATGACCAAGCCAGGGGCGTCCCTGAGTGGCCTGGACTGGGGGATCCTGTGCTCTTGACAGGGAGCTGTGAGGACAGCAACACTGTAAAATGCTTTCTGATCTCTCTGTTGATCTGCATCTGGCCTCACCCCACCGCACCCCACCTCACCCCAGGTAATGGGGTTAGAACCCTCTACACACACTTACTCACTTAATCCTCACCACCAGCCAATGGAGAAGTTATTTATCACTATTATCCACTTACTATTATCCCCACTTCACATGACGAACAAAGAGAGGTGAAGCAACTTGCCCAGTGACACGTATCTCTTAAGTGGCAGAGCTAAAATCCAAATAGCCGGGCTTCAGAACCTGGGCTCTCCTCCACTCTGCGGCGCTGCCCTCCGTGACGAGGCGGAGTTGCCACCGTCCTGACAGGATGAGTGCTCTGTGCTGGGTTTCTTTTGACTTAGAGAACAATACAGCAATATGGCGTGTGTAG
Organism: Micronycteris hirsuta; assembly: GCA_004026765.1. Lineage (NCBI taxonomy): Eukaryota > Metazoa > Chordata > Mammalia > Chiroptera > Phyllostomidae > Micronycteris > Micronycteris hirsuta. The sequence goes on along the minus strand of PVJI01010895.1, from coordinate 26,454 downwards.
CACACCTTACTTCTGAAATTAAAGTTCTGCCCTTTATAAGCATCATTAGGTGGGGACTAAGGTGAGTGACAGCTGGAGAGAGTAATCCAATCTGGGGCCTCCCTGAGATAGGTGATTTAAAACATCTACTCTATATGTAATTATATTAAACACTCCTGGTACATACCCGTGCTTCATACAGTTGGTTGGTTTAAAATGATTTCTAAATACATGGCCACCTTTCACTGTTCTGGCCAATAAGTGTTCCAAGGTTGGGGCTGGAGGTGCCAGTTTGGCGAAAGGTCCCTCCTGATTTAGGTCAATCCTCCAACAATGTTTGGTCCTGGGAGGCAAGGGCAGAGACTGTTCCAACGACACTCTTGTTTCTGCAATGCTGCAGCAGGGTTGCCGTAGACCTGCTGGTCCCTGCCACAGTGCGGTGATGCTCTTGGGGTGAGCAAAACTCATCCTGTCTTAGCCTGGGGCACCCCCAAGGCAGAGCCTAAGACAGAGACTTGCATGTAAGTGGCTGGGAACACGGCTCAAGCAAGCTGGAGCAATGGACGGGGCGGGGGGAGTAAGACAGGGCAGAAGGAAGTCCAGAGGGAAGTCCAGAGGAAGTTGGCTACTGCCAAATGCAACTGGGATACAGCCCATTGTGAACTTCGGAGGGATTTTAGGAAATGTTTCCAAAAAGTGAACTCGAGAAACAAATGGGAAGTATTATCCATTGGCCTCTCCACCGATTGGTCCAGGGCCTTAACCAGGGGCTTTGACACCCTTGTATTCCTGAGTGTGAGCGTAGGGTAGGGGGTGAGAGGTGTTGGGTGCGGGCCTGAGGCGAGACCCTGTAAGGTTGTACTGCTGCAAACCCGTCCCAGTCAGCCTAGGACTTCTACCACAGCCATGGCTGGGTTAAGAGGTGGGGCCAGAAGCATTTCGAAGTCGTACCCAAGGTATATCCGACACCTGCCTGGACCCTGAAGACCTCGGTGGAGACCAGTGCTGCAGCAGCGGCACATTGGGGGCATTGTTACCAGTGGCACAACCTGTTTTACCTGCCCCTGCCCCAACGAGCAGCGAGAGCGTAGAGACAGGCGACTGCCACTCCTCCCCTCCCCCCTCCCCACACACATACCTAGAGCCTCTGGCCCCAAATATATCTGGAACATAGCCGGGGCTTGGGGAGCATCCCCCCCAAAGCAACAACTACAGGAAGCCAGTATGGGCTTCCCACATGTATTGTGCCTACTGGTGAGTGATCAGGTGCACGGAGGTCCCGTTCCCAGCTATACCCAACAGTCCACATGACCTAGGACAGAAGGCCACCACCCAAACAAATTTACATGTTGTTGCATAAGGGATTTCTATGCATTCTCTTAACCTTTGTGACGAATCCCACGGAGAAGGAATTATAAGCTTAATTGTATAGACAAGGAAAAAGAGGCTCAGAGTAGCAGTCCATTAATTTAAGATTCCAGAGCTATTAAATCATGAAACTAGAAATGCACTCTAGTTCATCTGATTCCAGATCTGAATCCTTCTGTAGCTTCAACAGGGCCCAAGCCATCAAACCACTGAACCTCCTGGTGGACTGCGCACTGCTTGAGAACAGGAATTACTTATTCAGCTCACAGGGTGGGTGCTTCGCGGCAGGAACTGGACACACGTGGAGGGAATGAGTTCCTGCTCAGACACGTGAGCGCCTTAAACAAACAAGGGCTCTATCTTTGCCTTCCTGGTGCCCAGCCTGAAACGGACGCTCCATAAACGTAGGCTGAAGGCATGCAAAGAAAAAGAGAGCATCCTCCTGCTGCCCTCCTGAGACAATTTCTCAAACTTACAGAAAAGTTCCGAGTACAACATCAAGGGTTTTTGTCCTAAGCCATCTGAGAATGCAGACTGGAGGCTCCATTACCCTAAGTTTTTTAGTATTTCCTACAAATAAGGGTATTCTCCAACCACAGCACACCTGCTAGAATGAAGGAGTTAACATCACTGCATTTCCACAGACGGACACCATTTAAGTTCCAACCATTGTCCCAATGAGGTCGTCTATAGAAAATGATCACGTGTAAGGTCCCACGTGCATTAAGTTGTCGTGTCTCCTTACTGCTCTCGAATCTGTGATAGTCCTTCAGTTTTTTCTTGACTTTTATGGCCTTGACACTTAAGAATACAGGTCACTTCTTTTGTAGAACACCACTCCATTGGTGTTTATCTGATGCCGCCTCTTAATTGGGTTCATGTTATGCACCTTTGACAGGAATATCACAGTGGAATGTTGGGTTCTTATTAAATCCTACCAAGTAAAGCAAAATTTAAATATGACCCATTACCGATCATGCGCCTTTTGACCATTTAATGAAGGTGGATCTGCTAGGCTTCTCCACTGAAAGTCACCCTTTTTTTCCATTGTAGATAATCAGTAATTTGGCAGGAGGAGAAGATTCTGAGACCGTTTATATCCCATTCCTCATCCAATTTCAAACTTATTCATTTATCTACTTATGTCAGCTTGGATACAGCATTTCCTATTTTTTCTACTGTATTAAAACTTTTTGCTATTTACTTTAGGCTCAATTGCCCCAGATTTAGCTAGTGGGAGCCCCGTCAAGTAGGCTTCTGTGTGCTTTTATTCATGTCCTGCGATTCAATGAGCATCTCCTTACTCTCCGCCACAACAAGTTCCACAACGTGTTCCAGGGTCCTCTTGTCCTTCCCCAGCCCTGCCCCCGCAACGTGCATTTCTCCAAGGAGCCTGGTTTCTTTTACGGGTGAGTGGCATTTAGAAACCAAGCTCTGGGTGCTAAGTGTGTTCATTAACTTTGCGCGTCACTCCTCCCAGCGGACAGAGCTAGGACACATACACACTGGTATTTATTTCTACATCTATTCATATGTTTACAACCATATTCACACCAACACCTCAGTTTCAATTCAATAGCACAGGGTTTGCTCTAGTTTTCTCCCTGTCCATGTTTGTAACTGCTTGTTCCAACAGTAAAAAGCCCACTTTTTATTATACCTAATATTTTACTTACTTGGTCAGACCCTCTGTGTGTAACCAATCTCTAGCTGCTGGCCTAGTTGATGTCCTTCTCACCCACCTCCACTCTGGCCCCTGTGCTGGGTCACACCTTCGCCACGTGGGTGCCCTCCCTCGCCCGCTTAGGCTCCAGCTCTGCTCTGAGCCACCGAGGCCCTCCCACTCCACCACCATTGCATGTGTGCATGCCTTCCTTGCTCAGCTCTCTTACTGGCTTTAGGACTAAATTGTTCAGAAAAAGAAAAGAAAAAACCCTCAAGCTGTTTTAAGAGTGAGAATATAAACTACTTTCACACACACACCCTGACCCAGGTTTTCCAGGGCTTAGGACGGAAAGAAAGCTCACAAGGAGAATAAAAAACACCTACTGGCCAACAGGCAGAGCTGGTTGATGATGGTAGCAGTCAGGATATTTTGTCCCTTTTTAGGGAGGAAGTCCCTAAAAGAGGGAGGAAGACTTGTAAAGGACACAAGGTGGGATTCTAGGGTGCTAATAATGTTCTATAGTATAATTACAATTACCATTGGCAAGTGAAGTACTGATAAGACTGACTTGCTAATTCTTTCCCTGCAAGAGAATGAGGTTACAAATGATGATGAATGATGTGTACATGATGAGTGGTGAATATAGTTTGTGGCAGGTGAATATAGTTTTCCACTTAGTGAACAAATGAAGTTTATGATGAAATCACGGATCAGATTGGGGACCCGCCCAGCCATTTTACAGATAAGCAAGCTGAAGCGAGGAAAGATTATGCAATGTCTTTGTCAGGTTTTGTTATCAAGACTGTGCTGACTTCATGAAATGAGTTGGGAAGTGTTCCCTCGTTTCAGTAAGACCGAAGATATTTCTTTAATTGTTTGGGGCAACTATACCTGTGAAGCCATCTGGGCCTGGAGATATCATTGCAGAAGTTTTCAAATCCCAGTTTCATTTTCCTTAATAATTGTAGTACTATTCCCATTTTCCATTTCTTGTGGTTTTCATTTTGATAGGCTGTAGATTTTTAAAAGGAATTTGTAAATTTTAATTATATTGGAAAATGTATGTATAAGACTCTTAATATCTTCTTTTAAACTTTTTAATGTTTGTAGTGTCAGTAGAAATGTGTCCCCTTTCACTTTTTATACGGATCATTTGTGCCTTCTTTCTTGGCCAACCATGTCAATTGTATTCATTCTTACAAAAAATAACTTACGGTTTTCTGATTTTTTCAATTGTATGGTTATTTTCTATTACAAGAATTTCTGCTCTTGATGTTATTTTTTCCTTTTCTATACTTCTTTGAATTTAGTTTGTTTCTGCTTTTTTAAATGGTTGACTTTCAACCTCTTTTCTTCCCACTATGTGCTTTTATGGCTAAAATTTCCTGGTAAGCACTACTAACTGCATCCCCAAAGGTTATTATTATTATTTTTTTTATTGTTTAGTTAAAATGTTTTTTACTCCCCATTTTAATTTCTTCTTTAACCTACATATTATTTAGTAGTATATCACTTAATTTTCTAACATTTACAGCATTTCCAATTCTTTTTTCTTTTGACTTTAAATAATTTTTTCTTTTTCAGTTAGAGTGGACATACAATATTATATTTGTTTTAGGTGTGAAGCCCAGTGATTAGACATTATATAACTTACTAGGTGACCATCCCTAAAAATCTAGCATCCATCTGGCACCATACATAGTTATTAGAATATTATTGACTACGTTCCCTATGCTGTACTGTACATCCCCATGACTATTCTGTAACTACCCATTTCTACCTCTTAATCCCTTCACCTCTTTCACTCCTCAACCACCCTCCGCTCTGGCAACCATCAGTCTGTTCTCTGTATCCATGTGTCTGTTTCTGTTTTGCCTGTTCATTTACTTTTGTTTTCTAGATTCCATACGTGAGTGAGATCATCTGGAATTTGTCCATCTCTGTCTGACTTATTTCACTCATATTCCCTTTAGGTCTATTCCTATTGTTGCAGATGACAAGATTTCATTCTTTTTTATGGCTGAGTCATATTCCATGGTATATATGCACCAGTTCTTCTCTTATTTTAATTTTTTTTATTTATTGTCATTTGGTTACAGTTGCCCCGCCTTTTCCCCCATGGCTCACCCCGACCCTGTTTCCCCCACTGCCACAGTCATTTCTAGAGCCATGCCCTTAACACTGCTGAGTGACAGTTACCCTCCTCCCCCAACCAGGGGTAACCATATTGCCTCTGCCTACCCAGTGTTCCACCTTTGACACCAACCCTGACCTCAGACTCCAAACTGCTGCCGTCTCCTCCTTTCTCCTTCATTTGGGCGTAGGAAGACAGCTTCCATAGCTGCATTACTGACACTCTGAGCTTTAAGGCTCCTTTCTGGGGATTCCCGAGTTACTCAAACCCCACACTCCTTCTGCTTTCCAGCTTCTTCCCAAGTAACCCAGGCATCACCATCCCTTCATTTGACTTTCTACTTCAATCTCTCTGTAACGTGCTGCCCTGAAAAACTAAGACTTTTGGAGTCAGACAGACTGGAATTTGCATCTTAGATCTACCATTTATTTGGACAACTTACCCAGTGTTTCAGTTCACCATCCTAGGTGCTTCAGTGAAGATAGTAGATTTCGCCTCACAGAACTGTTGTAGGGAAAAATGGGTATAACTTGTCCAGAGCTCTGAGCCAGAACCTGATTATTTTTCCCCTACACACATGATAAGCCCATTCATTTTGCCAGTAACTCCTCCCTCCCTCCCTTCCTCTTTCCCTTATTTCATGCCTTCCTTTCTACTACCCAATTTCAATTTATTGAAAAGAACTTGAAGGTTATAGCCTCATCTTTGCCACTGACTTAGTAGGAAGATTATAAGCAAATCACTTGTTTTCTCTGAGCTTCAGTTTCTTTATCTATCAGAGAAGGCACTGTAGTAGGTGACCTCTACCGTCTTGTTCCCTTGAAATTTTCTGTGGTGTAAAGTGATTCTGAAATCCCATCTCCTTCACAAAGACTTTTCAACTGTTGAAAATAGTAGCAATTCTTTCTCCTTTACCTACATTCCACTGCCTTGTTTGAACATGTCCCTTCTGTTTTATTTTTGCTCTTTACACTGAAAATGTTCATCCATAAGGATTTATGTCAAAATGGCTGGGGGCAGGATAGTGAAATTATTTCTGCATGTTTATAGGGAGAGTCTGAGTTCTTCAAGAACAAAAATGTTGCCCTCCGGGGGAAAAGCTATCTTTCGTGGTGGTGGTGTTCTCTCCACTCCCACCCTCACAATGCTTAGCTGAGTTCATGACACATCCAGCTACAATCAATCTTCCTTCCTTTCCTCTCTTCCTCTCTCACTTCCTTCCTTCCTTCTTCCCTGTCTTCGTGAGCGTAGGCTCATAAGAATTACATAAAAGTATTTTACAAAATGCATTTCAATCTATCAATTTAACTCCATCTATTTATAGGTTCGTACATTCTTTATTTCATTCAACAAATTGTTATTGAACATATGTTATGTCTGAGACACTGTGCTAAGCTTTAAAGTTGTAAATATGAATAATGCATAGTTCTTGCTTTCAAGGAACTCTCTGTCTATTTAATTTGTTTATTTAACAAATACCTTACAGTTTATCATGCTGGATTCTCTGGAAACAGTCGGTAAAACAAAGTTTGAAGTCTGAGATCTTTATTAGAGATCAAAATTTGTTAAAAGTGAAAGGAAGAAGTATGAGTAGGGAGAAAGATACAACCAGAGACATTGAAATAAAGAACAATCTGACAGTAACCAGAGAGGAGGAGGGAGAGGGATAATTGGGGATAATGGGAGGGAGCCATCAAGGAACATGTATGAAGAACAAACGGACAAGCCAAAGCGGGTGGGTTTGAGGGTGGGAGATGGGGATGGGTGGGATGGGGTAGGTGTTGAGGAGAAAATGGAGACAATTGTACTTCAACAGCAATAAACAAGAAAAAAAAGTTGAACACGATTCAGGCCTCAGAAGACCCAGCAGTTTACTCTGGAGCAGGAACAGCTCATCGGAGTCATGACATGGTGGCCCCAATGTCAACCTTTATGCTTCTGTGCATTAGCTTCCTGGGGATGACGTAAGGAATCACCGTTCTGGAGGCCGGAAGTCCGGCAACAAGGTGTGAGCACAGCCACACGCCCTGCAAAGGCTCTCGAGGGGGCTCCTTCCTCACCTCTTTCAGTTTCTGGTGGCCCCACGCATTTTGCGACTTGTGGTAGCCTCGCTCCGATCTCTGCTTCTATCTTCACAGGGCCTTCCCCTCTGTGTGTCCACGTCTCAAATCTCCCTCTGTCTTTTTTACATAAGGGCGTCTGTCACTGGATTTAGGGTCCATTCTAAATCTAAAAATGCTCTCATCTCTAAATCCTCAACTTAATTACACCTGCAAGATCCCTCTTCCAAGTAAGCTCTCATTCACAGGTTCTGGGGGCGAGGACATGGACATATATTTGGGGGCCACGATTCAACCCATGACACCCTGCTTTACTCAGTCACCACCTGTGAATTGCTCAGAAAGGGTCTGTTTTCAGAGAGGCCACTCTGTGCAATGGAGGCAGACTCCAGTTGCCAACAGCTGGAGGGTGGCTGTGGGCTCTGTCTCCCAGATGGGCAGCAAGTTCTGCCTTGAAGGGGGTCTGGGTGGTACATCTTATCTAATACATGTACCAGCCTCATATTAGGACTCAAAGGCAAAGGGGTGATAAAATCAGAGTCCTGTGCTTACCACACTCATAATATAGCAGGGGCAGACAGGTATGACTCATATAACCCAACCACACCAGTACAATCACTCCAGTGGGAAGTGCAGCCAAGAAGAGGCACTATATGGATATGTAGAGGGGAGACCTGATGATGCCTGATTTAAGAGTGAAGAACAATACTTAAGACAGAGAGAATAGCATGGGCAAAGGTTGGATCATGTGCACTCAAGAAAGTGAAAGGATGCCAGTGAGGCTGAAGTTAGAGAGTAAAGAAGAAGAAGGCATAGCCTGAGAGGTGGAAGGCATGTCCAAATGAGGTGCTGAACTCCATCGAAGAGCTCCAATAAAGGGAAGATACTGGGCCAGGGTGGGAATGGCCAGACTAAATTGCATTTGAGGCAGAGGTGCATATGGTGTGACAGCGGTGTGCAGACCACATTTCAGCAGATAAGCCAGTCTGGAGGCAACCATTGCAGCAGTCCAGCCAGGAGCTGATGGGACCTAGGACTGGGATGATGGTAGTGGAGATGGAGAGAAACCAATCGGTCCCAGAGAGATTTAATAGATATTTAACAGGATTTGGTGATGGATTGAACATGGAAGTGAGGGAGAGGAAGATGTTCAGGATGAATGTTAGGTGATCCTCATTGAGATGGAGAACATTTAGGGAGTTCCGGTCAAGATGGAGGCATAAGTAAATGTAATACTTTAAACCTACCACACACCAAAATCACAACTAAATTACAGAACAACTATCATTTAGAATGTCTGAAAGCTGGCTGAACAGAAGTCCTATAACTAAGGCTATAGAGAAGAAGCCACATTGAGACTGGCAGAGGGGTGGAGACATGGAACGGGCAGGTCCCACCACCACGTGTGGTGGTTAAAAATCAGGAGGTGTATCTCAGCTGTGCAGATCCCCCCTGAGGATGAAAAAGGGGTCATATGTGAAACCCGACAAGCTCAGGGGAGGCCAAACTCAGACACCAAGTATCACGTAGGCTGGTCTGAAATTAAAACTTTCTAACTAAAAGCAGTTCATGGCAGGTAGTCATGTCCTAGGTTGGGATTTTTTCCTAAACGAGGTCTGTCTTTTCCTTAACTAAGCCTGTCTTGTGTCTTTTTTGGGGGCTGGGGGATGGTTTGCATCTACAATAATATACCTGATAACATACCTTTGGAACTTCAAAGTAATTTCCTTTTATTCTGGACCCTTCAAAACACAACCACTGAGCCACTGCAGAGACCATAGATCCCCTCATTGTTCTTATTATCTTGTTAATTTGTAAAATATTTCTTTATTTTTAAGTATATTTTATTGATTATGCTATTACAGTTGTCCCAATTTTTTCCAACCCTTCCTCCCTGCACTGCACCCCCCATCCTCCAGCATCCTCCCTGCCTTAGGTCATGTCCATGGGTCATACATATAAGTTCTTTGGCTTCTCCATTTCCTATACTATTCTTAACCTCCCCTTATCTATCTTATGCCTACCTATTATGCTTCTTATTCCCTGTATCTTTTCCCCCATTCTCCCCCCTTCCCACTGATGACTCTCCATGAGCTCTCCATTTCTATGATTCTGTTCCTGTTCTAGTTGTTTGCTTAGTTTTTGTTTTTTTTAGATTCAGTTGTTGATAGTTGTGAATTTGTTGTCCTTTTACTGTTCATAGTTTTTGACCTTCTATTTCTTAGATTAGTCCCTTTAACATTTCATGTAATAAGGGCTTGGTGATGATGAATTCCTTTAACTTGACTTTATTTGGGAAGCACTTTATCTGCCCTTCCATTCCAAACGGTAACTCTGCTGGATAGAGTAATCTTGGATGGAGGTCCTTGCTTTTCACGACTTTGAATACTTCCCAGTACCTTCCTGCCTGCAAGGTTTCTTTTGAGAAATCAGCTGATAGTCTTATGGGAATTCCTTTGTAGGTAGCTGTCTCCTTTTCTCTTGCAGCTTTTAAGATTCTCTCCTTATTTTTAATCTTGGGTAACTTAGTTATGATGTGTCTTGGTGTGCTCCTCCTTGGGTCCAATTTCTCTGGGACTCTCTGGGCTTCCTGGAAGTCTATTTCCTTCACCAGATTGAGGAAGTTTTCCTTCATTATTTGTTCAAATAAGTTTTCAGTATCTTCTTCCTCTTCTCCTTCCAGCACCCCCATGATTTGGATGATGGAATGCTTAAAGTTGTCCCAGAAGTTCTGAAGCCTCTCCTCAGTTTTTTTTTTTTTATTCTTATTTCTTCATTCTGTTCTGGTTGAATGCTTATTTCTTTCTATTGTTCCAAATTATTGATTTGAGTCCTGGTTTCCTTCCCTTCACTGTTGGTTCCCTGTGCATTTTCCTTTATTTCACTTTGTGTAGCCTTCATTTCTTCCTTCATTTTGTGACTGAGTTCAATCAATCCTGTGAGCATCCTGATTGCCAGTGTTTTGAACTCTGCATCAGAAAGGTTGTCTCTCTCCTCATCACTGAGTTCTTTTTCTGGAGTTTTGATCTATTCTTTCATTTGGTCAATATTTCTTTGTTTCAACATACCTGTTAGGTAGTAAGGGATGGAGCTTTAGGTGTTCACCAGGACGGGGCAACCCATGTCGTTGCCTTGTGGTGCTGAATGTAGGGGAGGGGTCAGAGAGGGAACAATGACCCTTGCTCCTCTCCCATTCCACTTTCTGTCACTTCCCTTGCTTCCCACAAGTGGATTGTGCCCTTTCAGGTGCTGATTCCTGTGTGGGTGGGTTTGTGTATGTTTTAGGACCCTGTGGGCCTCTCCAATGGGCTCTCATGCCTCTGCAACCTCCACAGATTTTTACAGCTAGGGGGTTTGAGTCTTTAGTTTCCCATGCTGGAATCCTGGGCTTTATGGTCTGTCTGGCTCCCCCGTTGTTCCTCTCAACTTATCTGCGTGCAAATGTGGGACCGCCAGATCTGCCAGCCACTGCCTTGCTGCGCATCCTCTCCTCCCCTCCTACCGGTCTGGATGAAAGTTGCTTTAACTCCTTGGTTGTTGGGCTTCCACGCAAATGATTTTCTGGCAGTTCTGGTTGTTCTTTGTTTTTAAACTGGTTGTTATCCTTCTTTTGGTTGTGCGAAGAAACGAAGTGTTTCTGCCTATGCCCCCATCTTGGCTGGAACCCCGTTGGGTTTAGTTATTTTAATTGTGGTATAGGAGAGATGAGTATGTGGTAGAGGCTGAGAAGAAAGGACCAATTAAGAGGAAGAGATTGAAGTTATAGGAAAGGGAGGGTATGACTGCAACAAAACATCCAATACCAAAGGAGTAATGAAGCAATGGTGGACCTCGACTCTTTGGGATAAGTTACATGTACAGAAAGACACACAAAACTATTATACTATATGATTATAACCATGTAAACAATGTGTCCCTAAGTGTCCATAAAGTTTACAAGGAATAGAGAAAAATACAAAGTTGCTATGTCAATGGAGCACAGTTAAGGCTATTTTCTTTTTAAATTCATGTTATTACTATTAAATATTTAATAATAAAAATGCCTATAGAAAAGATGATTGAGTTGAGTCTGCTCTTTTTTTTTTTTTTTTTTTTTTTTTTTTTTTTTTTTTTTTTTTTTTTTGCTGAGGGCCATAAATTCTAACCATACAATATGAAGACAGACGAATTTGAGGTTACAGTTTGCTTTGCCATTTGTCTAGTTAGTCATTTAGCCTTCTAAGCCTCAGTTTTGTACAGTATGTAAAATGAGGGCAGTAATAATGATCCCTATATAATTGGGAGAATGAAATGAGATGAAGTGTGACCTCATGGTCTGTGGCATGTAGTAAGTGCTTAGTAAATGTTATTGGCTATTATCATTGTTTTGGGAGCTCCACCAGTGCTGAGTCAGATGCTCTGGTCTTCGGGTGTCTTCACAGCAACCATGGTGTGGCATAGTAGAATGAGGAAAGGTTTTAGAATGCCTTAGAGTTCTGCCTCTGATTTAAGAGCTGGTCCAGGTTTGTCTCTCCAGTCTCACTCATCTCTCTCTCCCCTTTATCCCAATACCCTAAACCGACTCCTGCTTTTCCTTCAGATTTTTTCCCTCATTTTCTGCCATCCATTGGATTGATTCAATTTTATTTTTCCCTTTCTACCCCTCTACTGATTTATAAATTATATGCTCTAATTCTATCAATATTTTATATGAATATAATGTTGAGCTACCATCAACACTTTCTCATATTTGTCATTATTTTTCAATATTTTAGTTTCATTGTTTTTATACTCCACCCAAATGAACCATTTTTATTTTTCCTTTTATGTAGTCATTGTAAGGTATTTTTACCTCTATCTTGCTGATTTCTTTGCTCAATGTTCCTTCTGATACGTTTTTGTTTATTTTAGTTCCTTCTTTATATACACAATTTAATAGTTCTTTCAGTGAGTTTCTGTTCATGACAAAGTCTCAGTTTTCATTTACCTGAAAATGTCTTAATTTCACTCTCATTATTGCATGATACCTTAACTTAGTATAGGGTCCTAGGATTATGATGATTTTCTCTTATTGCTTTGAAGATACTACTCCCTTGCCAATGGTTAATGCTGCATAAGTCAGTCCACATGCCATTCCTCTGAAGGTGTCCTATATTTCTCTCTGTTTAAAACATTTCTCTATATCTTTCTCTCTGGTTAAAAATGATTTTTGTTCTAATATATTCTTTGTCTTTGTATTCTGTAGCTTTATTACTTGGTGTCTGTGTGTGAATTTTCTTTATTATGCTAAGTACTCATTATACTTCCTATACCTGAGAATTCATATCTTTATCTAGTCTAGGAAATTATCTTTTAACATTCTCTCTTCCTTATTTTCTCAATTCTCTCACTCTAAAACCCATAATAGGCATAACTTGACATTTTTTTGTCTATCCTCCATGTGTCAGGCCCATTTTCTTATTTTCCATTTCTTTATCTTTGTGAACTTAATTTTCTTTAATTTTCCTGAGTCTATCTTCCAGTTTACTAACTCATTCTTCAGCTGCTTCTAATTTACTTAGTTCATTTAAATCTCAATACTCTAATTTTTGCTTTTAAATATTTTATTTAGTTCTTTTGCAAATTACCTAGTGTTTTAGAAGCATCTTTTTTGCCCTGTGTTTTTTAATCCTCATTTCATATCTTCAACAATTTAAAATATATTTATTGTATGGGGTTTTTCAGCTTGTTCTATTACTGAAATTTTTAAGGGTCTAATTTTGTTGATTGGGCCTGATTTTTTTCTTCAATGCTTTCACTTACTTGTTTGTGTATTTGACAATTTCGGATTATGAGCTCACCTCAGTTATGATTTCTTTGTGGCTTTATCTGTGAAAACTTGTGGAAGTCTGTATTACATCTATATTTAGGTAGCTGTGAAAGGAAGGGTCTGTGTCCTTCCAGGGAATTTCTGCTTTGGCTTTTGCCAAAGATATCAGACTGGGACTATCTTTCTGTTCATTTCCACCCCAAGGTCATGTATTTTTATTATTTTTTAAAGATTTTATTTATTTATTTTTAGACAGAAGGAAAGGGAGAAAGAGAGGGAGAGAAACATCAATGTGTGGTTGCCTCTCACATGGCCCCCACTGGGGACCTGGCCCACAACCCAGGCATGTGCCCCCACTGGGAATCGAACCAGTGACCCTCTGGTTCTCAGCCTGTGCTCACCACTGAGCCACACCAGCCAGGACCCAAGGTCATGTATTTTTAAACTCCAAATTATCCAAAGCTCTGTAATTACAAAGTTTCTGAGGGGCTTATGCCCCCCCTCCAGAATCCAGGCCGAGACGGATAATTGTTTACATCTCCATTTACCTTCTGGCAGATTTTTTTAGCTTATCCTTTCACGAATAGTGTAACCCAGTGAGTGTCCTGCATTACGTCTCAATTTAACCTCCGTGGTTGCTGAGACAATGGCTTGTGTTCTTGCTGCCCTCTGCACCCTGCTCCCGCCCCGTGCCCCAGGGAGTGTCAGTGTATACTTTCTAGTCTTGTTTATACTTCATTCTTTGCTTTGAGGACCTGGAGATTTTACTAATACTATGCAAGATCAACTATGCATTGAAACAGATATTTGCTCTACTTCCTTGACCATTTCTCTTTAATAGTTCCAACTCTATGGAGAATAATTAATTATATAATTTTGATTTGTTGTTTATGTTACCCACTGAATCAGAAGCTCCCTAAGGGTGAGAATCACATCTATTTTGCTCAGCAGTAAACCCCCAGGCCTCCACACTGGCTGATACATAGTAGGGGACAAATAAATGTTTATGGGATAAATGAAGCAGTTGTGAGATTTAGATTAAACATGGTATGAAATTAGCATATAATATGTGCACAATTATTAAAGGGCATTTGTTGATGATGTCTTTTACTTTTTTCTCTGTTAATATGGATTCTCAGTTCTAGAAAAATTAAAAAGTTCCATGTGACCTTTTCGGGAGCTGACAATTTCTCTAACACTCTCACAGGCAAGTGCGATTTGGAGCAGCCCCAGCATAAAGGTTTAAAGGCTGTTCCTCACACTTGCGTACTCTCGTATTTTCTGAAATGTATTGGGGGAGGGTGTGGATGGAAAACAAAGATGGACATTAGGTTGTACTAGACTAGACCCTTTGACCTACATCTCAACATCTTTTTTCCTGGTCTTTCTCTCCAATTCGGTGCATTGCCATTGTGGGCTTTTATTGGACTAGCACAGAACTCAGTGTAAAAAGACCCAAGTTCTAGTCCAAGTCCTATCACTGACAAGCTATGCAGTCTCAGGCAGCTCACTTAACATTCTTGTTTTTTGTTCCTAGTAAAGGAAATGAGAAATTGAGGCTCCATTGAAAGATATTTCCTAATCCAAATAGCTAGGACTTACTATAAAATTTATTGCCTGTCAGACCATCTTCAGCCTTTCGTCACTAGCAAATCAGCATGTTTTCCTTCTCCACTTTGGCTTTCTACCTTCCGTCCCTCACAATGCCAGTTACCTCTCTCCTTCCGTCCCCACCTTCACCCCTGGCTTAGTCCCTATTATAACAAGTAAGCTACTTAAGGGTGGTGTAATATCTATATAGAGTCTGCAGATTAATAAATGATTATCATTATTATAATAATAATTACCCCTGCATTTTTACCCTGATCCTTTGAGTTCAGATTAATCCTGCCCTACCCTCTTAAATTGACAAGTAAATAATTGCTTGGACTCTCCTAACAGAAGGATTTGTGTTTTCCAAGTGTCTCACACTCCAGTGACACTGTCGATATCCTCCCTAGTTTACCAGGGAGATGACAGCGGTACAGATGAGGGAGGAGGCTCTTTCAGAGCCTTAAAAGTCTTATAAGTTTTATAAGACTTTAGTAGCTCCCCCCTTCTGCCATGATTATGATTAGAAGCAGTGAATAGCCTGAAAATAGTACTTGACTAGGTTTTGGTGGTTCTAGGATTGGTTGTACTGGGATACCTTGATGTCCATGGGCAAGTCACTTCACCTCTCAAAGCCTCATTATCCTCATCTGTCATAAAATGTGATTAGACCAGATGTTCGGGAAGCATGGACCTTTGAGTCACATAGATTGCAATTCCAGTTGGGGCCCTGCTACTTTAGCAGCTGCATAACTTTGGGGTCATTAATTTTTCTGAGGCATAATTTCTTCCATTTTGTAACTGTCCAGCTCTTAGGCTAAATATTTAAATTTTCATTGCCTCTACTTCATCTCCTGTGCCAGCTAACTCAGTTCTCTCCCGTCCTCTTCTCCCTCCAGAGGCCTTTCTCGTTCTTCACATTTACTTGCCCCCACATGTCTTTGCATTCCTTGGAATCACACAGACTCAGGCTTCAAGTTCACTGGGCTAGCCACCCTTCCTCATGTGCCTGAGATCAGCACCAAGGAAGCAGACACCGAATTAGTAGTCTCCTCCCCTGGACCACCACCCAGTGCTTACTTGTGACCCCCTAGTGCTAAGGGCCACACACCTGTGAAATCAGTCTTTGCCATCTGAGGTCACCCCTCTCTCTACCTTGTCTATGTCTTTCAGTAAACTAGCATTTGCCATGTGCTAAAAAATGCACCCCTTTAGTTTTGCATCTAAGGGATTTACCCACAAGAGAAGACATAGCTTCAATGATCTGGATCTCAAATTTAATAATCTTGGAGATGTGTGTTGGCCTATCTTGGGCCAGGTGAGAACATGCCAACTCCTGTGATCACCATGTGAGGATGCAGTTGCCAGGAGAAAAGGGGCAAGCTTGGCCGGTAGTTATACTTTACCAAGATGTTTATTCTAAAATCACCCAAAGAAGCAAAAATGAAATATAAGCATAGATTACCCTTGAGAATTCCTTAGGGATGTGCTGAATTAGAGAATTAAATCCAGTGTCTTGAGAGTCACTGGTATCTTTTCCAGTGTTGGAACATATTGTTGCTTCCTCACTAAATGATGTTTACACGTTATGATTAGTGGCCCTGTGATCCAAAGCAAAATAAAAACAAACAAAAATTTTTAAGCAAAGATACATACTCATCTCACTGAGATGCTATGTGGGGACCTGTGTGGGCTGATTGATCCTGAGTGGAACGTCACTCAGCATTGCTTGTACCATTGACATAACAGTCTCTCCCTCTCTCCCTCCTCACTCTTTCCCTCTCTTTTTAACATGGTCATAGAGTTGAATTCATGCAAATTTAAACATGAAGAAGCCCTTTCCACTCTACAAGCCTATTCAAAGAACTTATAGCCCAATCTGGAAAACAGACTGGTAGTGGGTAATGGGGTAGTAACCACAATGGAAGCATGTGCACGGGTCAGGGAAGAGGTGCCTAATCCAGGATAGCAGAGGTCAGGGAAAGCTGCCCATGACAGGGGACAACCCACCTGAGACCTGAAGGACCAATATGAGTTAGCCAGGGTGGGGAAAAGGATGATCCAGGAAGAAATGTACAAAGTTCAGGAGGCAAGTGAGAGCTCATCATACCAGTTCAGGATAGCTTTGAATGTGGGCAGACACATGGCAGAAGAAGCAGGAGCCCAGTGATTGTGGAGATCTTCGAATACTGTACTAGGGAGTTTGGAAATTATTCTAAGAGAAATAGCAAGCCATTGAAGCAAGGGAGAGACGTGATTAAGTTACATGGTAAAAAGAAAAATCTGATTGTGATTTATAAATTAGCTCGAAGAATCACAGTATGTCAGAGCAGGAGATCAATGAAGGGCACTACATAACCTAAGCAAGAGGTCGTAATGGCCTGGATCACTGGTTGTGGACATGTTGGGGAGGAGGGAAGGGAATCCGGAATGCTTTCCCAAAAGTCTGGCTTGAGCAACTTGGCGGATGGGGGTGCTATTGACTTCGGTAAAGAATAATGAGAGTAACTTCCAAGTTTCCACCTGGTTCCAAATTACTCTTCGTATTTCCTTCCCTGTCATTCCTTTTCTTCCTTCTCCACACTTCCAGACAATGGAACCCCAGGTAACTAAGACTTTCCCATCTTCTTTGTGTAGGAGTCTAGATGAAAACACCTCAGAAAGAGCCTTCTAATTTCAAGGACTGGAATTTCTTAGTCCTTGACATGGTGACTAGATGGAGGCAGAGAGAAAGGGGCATAGTGGGGTACAGAGAAAAATCTATTGCTGGGATAAAGAATGGCTGCAACAGCAGCTGAGAAACAGTGACAGTTTTGCTCTTCCCGTGGTAACTCAAATCTCGACAGGCTGATTTCCTTGCCCTTCTCCATCTCTCCGGTCAAAGCTCTCCTGGCGATGGCTCACCTTTGCCACGTTTGCCTCACCTATGTCAGAGCCGAGAAGGTCCATTTCACGTCTCAGGAGATTGCCACACAAAGACCCATTGATAAAAGGAAATCTACTAGGTGAGACCTTGAACATGACGGGTTCCTTCCGACTTTTCTGTTTCTGGTTCTGGACCAAAGGGCACACAGGAATCCCAGTTCCTAGGATTAAGAGATTACCTTTAGCTAAAGAAAGGAAAATAGATAGTGTTAATTAATTTTTACCTGAGGCCTCCGCCCTTTTCCTGCTCTCTGTTCCTCTTTTGTCTGGTCCCAGGGAGAGCCGGTGGGAGAGGCCCAGCCTGTCAGCATGGTTGGCTCCTGCACAGCTGGGCACTGACTGTGGCCACTGTGGGCCACTCTGCCCCTGACACTCCTCTTCCCTCCAGCTCTTACACAACGGGCAAGCAGGCAGATGGAGAGTCCAGCCTATGCTTTTCTTTCTGGGCTCTCAAAGAATCTCTTTGTTAGTTAAGGTCAACCTCTCCCCAAAGGCCTACAGTGGGAGCCAACGAGGCTGAGCCCAGCTGGGGCAGAGGCTTCCGGGAGGGGGCCGGATGAACAAGGATGAGCTGGTGGCCTCTGGGGTGATGCTGGCATCTGCGTGTTTTCTGAGACAAGAGAGATCTAGTACTTTAAAATATTTTATAAAGCTCACCTCCTAAAGGAAGTCCTCCTGATTATTCCCATTTCTGCTCTGATCGTGTCTTCATTAAACATTCTCTCAGGCTGGCATGCAGTTACAACTCTCTTCCAGAGGCATTTCATAGACCATTGGAAGTAGAAAAAAAAGGCACATGCTTGGGTCAAAGACAAACTTAGGTCAAGATTTGATCAAAATCCTGTGCTCTTTCTACTATACCAAGCTGTCTGGTTCACATCATACTCCGGAATCCATCACTTTCATTCCAGATGCCCAGGGGAGAGGTGAGACCTATTTGCAGGCCTTGCTCTGCTCCCTTGCAATGCTCAGAACAGAAGAACACTCACAGCCAGAAATTGCTCGAACACAGTGAACTCTGTCTTCTTGGAAGCCTGAGGTGTGTTCGGAGTATTCGAATGGATCTCTCTACTGCTCTGGGCCATAACGTTCCCCTTTTCCAAGCAGGCACTGTCAAGGGCTCCCGACATGGTGAGATGCAGAGGAGGGTACAAAACCACCAGCCCTAGGAAAGGAGATCAGACGTGAGGCTAACACAGGCCCGTGCTATGTTCTCCTTCACTTACGAGTTGTCCGTGTCGACTGGCAGCAAGAGAAGCAGGGGCTGCACAGAGCATGAGCTTTGGGATCAGTTGGCTCCAAGTGGGTTCCAGCCCTGGCACTATCATTTGTTCACTGAGCAGCCTTAGAAAAGCTTATGTACCTCTCTCTAAATTATAGTTCTCTGTCTGTAAAATGGGATTTATGATAACTACATAAGGAAGCTGCCATGAGGATTAAATGAAGTAATATAATTGTACTCACCACAGGGTATTTCTTCAATAAGTGGTAACTGGTATAATGAAAGGATTCTGTACTGACCAGCCCAGGATGAAGTCTGAGTTCTGTCGCTTGGCTCTGACCTTGAGCAAGTAAGTCACTTAACCTTTTTGGGTCTTAGTTTATCTTCTTTAGTGATGGGTGAGATTGGCGATCTCCACGTTCCCTCCCAGCTGTGAAATTCAGCCTGTGTCCTGCTGCCTCATCTCCATGTCTGGCTCCCAACCTCTCATAAGCTTCTCAAGGGCGGGGACCGTTTTGCTTATAACCCCAGAGCCAAGGACAAAACCAAGGCTTAATAGGTATTTGGGGTTTTTTTTTCCCCAGTAGAAAAAAAAAAAAAACAAATTTGAGCAGCTTGGATTCTCCTTCTTGGTCCCTTGGGGACTCAGAGTGTAAGCTTGGCACAGCTGAGGGAGCTTTATTCACTGCTCTGACCTTAATGCCACAGAGACATCACGGCAGTTCAAGTCCTCAAACACGTTAGACAAAGGCTGACTGAGGGCTGGTCACTAATGTCAGGAAGGCCCATTCTCATCTCACTAGGCTTGAATCCGGTCGGAATGAAGGAACACCAGCCGTGTTGTGCCGAACAGCATAAATCTCTGCGACCTCCTTTTCTCTCCCAACAGCCCGAGCATGACTGGCCTGAGAACAGGGTTACTTTATCATCTGGGGGGCACGAAATGCCTAAACGCTCATTCCACGTCCTCTCTTCAATTCTTTTCAAAAAAATCAAAAACAGAAACTCTTCCAAATTTACATGTAGTGAATTCCTAATTCTTCCTTCTTTCTAACTTTTCAAGACCTTGGTGTTTTAGTTAGACTCTTTCTGTTGGCTGGAGCAGAAAAAAAAATGTATCTTCAGTTTAATTCCTGAGTATGCCTCTGACCCATTCTTGCGTGTCTCTCATCCAGCCGGAAAAGGTTCTCCACTTTTAAGATCTCACGTCATTAGATTGGGAACATCTAAATAATCCAGGATAATTATTCATTCTCTGAATTTGCAAAGCCTCTTTTGCAATGTAAGGTAACAGATTCACAGGCTGTAAGAATGCAGGGGTGTCCAACCCACCACCCACAGTCCACACAAGGCTCAGGAGGGCTATGCATGCAGCCCAACACCAAATCATAAATTTACTCAAAACATTGTGAGATTTTTTTGTGATTACATGTTGCAATGTATTTGATGTGTGGCCTAAGACAACTCCCCTTCTCCCAGTGTGGCAGAGAGATGTCAAAAGGTTGGACACCCCTGGTAAGGGCATGGATATCTTTGGAGACCATTATTCTTCTACATGCCATAGACCCCTTGAACTCACGTATGAGTTGGAGTCTGCATGACTTTCTCCCAGTTTGGGCTGCTCTTCTCAGATAAGACTGATGGAATTTCCAGCCTGTGCCTATTGGCGATTTGGGCTTCTCCTCTTTTTAGGATCCTGAGATGCCCCTTTGCTGATTCTCTGCTTACTCCCATACAAATGATGATACCACTGGGTCTTGCAGTTATAGATGTTTTGTCATCATTTGCTGTATTTTTGTGGTTTGTTGGGTGATGTACGCTTAGTTCTAAAGTAAATGTTGTCAAACGTTTTTAAGTTGTGTTCTACACCTGTCCACTTTTAGGGCAGATCAGAAGATATTCAAACTATGGTGCCGCCATTGCCATCTTCGCCATAGCTTCTGTGTTTGTTTGTTGTTTTTTTTTTTTCAGTTTTTTCAGGTATAATAGACAAATAAAATTGTAAGATGTAAAAGTGAGACATAATGGTAATCTGAGATATGTGTACATTGTGAAGGGACTCTCACCATCTGGTTAACATAGCCAATCCATCACTGGGTGGGGCGAAAGTAGGTTCCCAGTTGTGAGTATGCAAAACACAGTTTCTTCTTGTATGTTATTTATTCATTATTGTATTCTTTTTCATCTGAATGACTGGAAACCTACTTTTGCCCCACCCTGTATAATATCATGTCATCTGCAAATGGAGACAACTCTGCTTCCCTTGAATTCATGCCTTTTCGATATGTATCTGTGTCTTCAATGTCTGGCATATAGCAAATTCTCAATGGGTGTCTGCCATCACTGATAATGTCTTAATAAATGCAGGACAAAGTAAAAAACATGTTGATTCTAGTTTATGACACTGTATTATATAACTGAAATTTGTTTCACGAGTAGAACTTAAATGTTCTCATAAAAAAGAGATAAATTCAGGGGAAGGCAAAATTAGGTTTCCAGTTCTGAGTATGCAAAACAGTTTGTTTTTGTATTACTATTTATTAATTATTGTATTCTTTTTCCATATGAACAATTGTAAATTGTTCATTGGGTAAATGTACTTTTGCCCACTCCTGTATATATGCAGCCAACATTGGAGTACATAAATATATTAAGTAAACACTAACAGAGCTGAAGGGAGAAAGAAACAACCCACAATAATAGCAGGGGTTTCACTACCTCACTTTCCACAATGGCCAGGTCATCCAGACAGGAGACCAATATGGAAACATCGGACTTGAACTGTACTTTAGGGCAAGTGGACCCAACAGACGTGAACAGAAAATTCTACCCAACAGCATGGTACACGCTCTTCTCAAGCAAACGTGCAACATGATCCAGGATAAAACATATGTTAGATCACCAAACAAGCCTCAGAAAATGAAAGAAGATTAAAATTATACCAAGGCTCTTTTCTGACCACAATGGTTTGAAACTAGACATCGCGAGGAAGAAAACTGGTAAATTCACAAATATGTGGAAGTTAAACAACACACTTCTAACAACAAATGGGTTAAAGGAGAAATCAAAAGGGAAATTAAAAAATATCTTCAAACAAAAATTAAAACATAACATTCCAAACATACGGGATGCAACAAAAGTAGTTCTCAGAGGGAAGTGTATGGTGATAAACACCTACATTTAAAAAAAAGATTAAAAAATAATTTTAATCCTAAATACTCCACCTTAAAAAGCTGTGAGAACTAGCCTGGCTGGTGTAGCTCAGTGGATTGAGTGCGGGCTGGGAACCAGAGGGTCTGGGTTCGATTCCCAGTCGGGGCACATGCCTGGGTTGCAGGCCAGGTCCCCAGTGAGGACCATGT
This sequence comes from Micronycteris hirsuta, assembly GCA_004026765.1. NCBI lineage: Eukaryota > Metazoa > Chordata > Mammalia > Chiroptera > Phyllostomidae > Micronycteris > Micronycteris hirsuta. The sequence continues at coordinate 4,360 of PVJI01010895.1, read as the reverse complement.
GATAGGCAACCATACATTGCTCTTTCTCCCTCTCTTCTCCTCTCTCTGAAAATAAATAAATAAAATATTAAAAAAAAATAGCTGTGAGAACTAATAAACAAGTTCAGTAAAGTTGCTTGATACAAAATCAATATACAAAATCAGTTGTGTTTCTGCAACTAACAACAACCTATCTGAAAAGGAAATAAAACAATCCCATTCACAGTGGCACAAAAATAATAAAATACTTAGAAATAAATTTAACCAAGGAAGTGAAAGATCTGTACCATTAAAACTACAAAAGTTTGATGAAAGAAAATTGAGGAAAACACAAACAATTGGAAAGCTATCCACTGTTAAAATGTCCATATTACCCAAAGCCATCTATAGAGTTGATGCAATCCTTATCAAAATTGCAATGGCATTTTTGGCAGAAACAGAAAAAACAATCCAAAAACATTTATGGAACCAAAAAAGACCCCAAATAGCCAAAGCAATCCTGAGAAAAAAGAACAAAGCTAGAGGCATCACAATTCCTGATTTCAAACTATACTACAAAGATATAATAATCAGAACAGTATGGGCTTGGCATAATAATAGACACCTGGACCAGTAGAACAGTATTGAGAGCTCAGAAAGGAGCCCACACGTATTTGGCAAAGGAGTCAAGAATATAGGATGTGAAAGGACAGTCTCTTCAATAAATGATGTTGGGAAAACTGGATATTCACATGCAAAAGAATGAAATTGGACTGCTATACTACACCACTGACAAAAATTAGCTTGACATTGATTAAAGACTTAAATTTAAGACCTAAAACTATAAAGCTCCTAGAAAAAAACATAGGGACGACTTGACGTGTAAGCAACTTGCAGGTCGTTGAGGAGGAGTGGCGCACATACATCAGGCAAATTCTTGCCAGGTGACTCGGAGACAGTGGACCAGGGTGCCTAGTAAACAGGCCCCTGCCCGGAGTTGTCCTGTTTGATGCTAGAGTGACAATGCCGAGGTTCCCTGTCAGATGCAGGTTTTTCCATCTGAGACTCAGGGCACTCTTAATCAAAATCTCTGCAGGGCTTTGTATAAACTGACAAGCTGTTTCCAAAATTAATGTGGCAGTGCGATAGACCTAGCACATAAAAAACAATCATATTAAAGAACAAACCCAGAAAAATGAAAATGTGTTTATACTAAAACCCACACATGAATGTTCATAGCAGCTCTATAATTGCCAAAAAATGGAAACAACCCAAATATTCTTCAACGAGTGAATGGATAAACAAACTACCAAACTACAATGCCTTCATTAGATGCAACATTAGCCAACGAATGAAAGGAACGCCGCATCTACATGCAACAACTTGGTCAAATATCAAAGGCATTTAACTGACTGAAAAAAACCACTCTGAAAAGTTTACATATTGTATGACTCCATGTATGTATTTTCTAAATAAAGCTATAATAACAAAGAATGGATTAGTGGTTGCCAGGGATTAGGAGTAGGGAAAGGGTGAAACTGTTCAGATTCTGAGTGTGGTGATGACTACATATATTTATACATGTGTTAAAACGAATAGAAGCATACAATATTAAAAAGTCCTCTTTACTATATGTTCATTTTAAAATCACATTTTAAAAAGAGCAATAAAGTCAAAAGACAAACGATCGGACTTCCCAATTTATTGTAAGTTGTAATAATCAAGACAGTGTGCTACTGGCATAAGGATAAGCAGGCAGAAAACTAAAACCACGTAGAGAACTCTGATACAGACCCACATTCACATGGTTACTTGATTTTCAAAAAGATGCTAAAGCCACCCCAAAGAAAAGAAAGTCTTTTCAACAAACAACGCTGGGACAACTCTATGTCTCTGGAAAGTAATGCACCCCTGCTGCTTATCACACAAGGATTCATTCATCATGGATCATAACCCTAAACATAAAAGCTAAAACTGTAAAATTGGTAGGGGAAACCTTAAGGGAATATCTTCGTGACCAAAAAATGAGTAAAGATTTCTTAAGCAAGATTCAGAAAGCAATAACCATATAAAAATATTTGAAATTTTGACTTCATCAAAATTTAAAATGTCTACTCAACAAAAGATACCTTCTAGAGAATGAATAAGCAAACCTCGGGTTAGGAGAAAATGTTTGCAAGCCACACCTATCTGACTAAAGAATTATTATATTCCGTGTCTCTCTTTGGTGGTGGACCGGCTCAGGGAGCATCTGTTCCCCCTGTAAGCCCTGTGTATAGAGATGGCTAGAAAATTTGTGATACGTATCGATGGAACTCTGAAACCCTGCCACACATTTGTTTTCTGAAAATATCTCTCTCGTCTTTCCTTTTTGTGGAAGGCACAGAACTCCAGTTCACTGAAGGGCCTGTTTAAAATGCATGCCAGAGGATTTGTTGTATCCATCAGGGTTTGCGTCTGCAAACAAGATCCACAGCGTTGGCTTATTTAAAAAAAAGTGTGCCATTGTTAAAGGATATTATGAGCTCACTGAATTTCCAAGAAAACCAGAGAGACAGAATGTGAGGCTGAGCCACAACCACACTCAAGGGGTTCTCTAGCAAAAACATCTCTATAGATGCTGCTTTATAATTCCCAAAGCCAGATTCCAGAAATTCTGCTGCCGCCACCAGCGAAGAATGAGCGATCTTTACCAAGCGTGCTTTCTAGATAATGATCCCTCATGCGTAGCCACCTCCTCTTATGTCTTGCTTCTGAATGCAAGTCCCAGCCGAGGAGGTCTGCTGCAGAGATTCCCACCACAGTCTGCACTGTCGGTGGGAATGCAGATTGGTGCAGCCACTATGGAAAACAGTATGGAGATTCCTCAAAAAATTAAACTTAACACTACCTTAGGGTCCAGCAACTCCACTTCTGGGTATATATCCAAAGAAACCCAAAACACGAATTCAAAAGAATATATGCACTCCTATGTTTATTGCAGTGTTATTTGCAATACCAAGACATGGAGGTAACCCCAGTGCCCATCAATAGATGATTGGATAAAGAAGCTGTGGTACATATATGCAATGAGATACTTCTCAACCATAAAAAAGAATGAAATATTACCATTTGTGACAGCATGGATGGAACTAGAGGGTATTATGTTAAGTGAACAAAATCATTTAAAGACAAATACCATATGATTTCACTTATATGTGAAATCTAAAGAACAAAATAAATTAACAAATTAGAAACAGACTCAAACAGAGACAGAATCATAGATGGAGAGCAGGATGACAGCTGTGGGGGGTCAGGGGGAGGTTAGAGGGTGGCAGGATTGAGCTGAAAGAGAAAAGGACTCATGGACATGGTCCACGGTGTGGGGATTGCTGGGGGGACGGGAATATAAGGAGACTGAATGGTAAAGGGAATAAAGAACAATAAAGATTAAATCAAAAGGAAAAAAAGAAACAGACTCATGGATACGGAGGGTTGTTGACAGAGGGGAGGGCATGGTGGGAACTGGGTGGAAAAGGTGAGAGGATTAAGTACAAACTGGTGGTTATAAAACACTCATGGGGGTATAAAGTACAGCATAGGGAATATACTGTATTATGCTATGTATAATGCACACCCATGGTTTTGGCCCAAACTTTCAGGAAAAGAAAATCTTTCATTTTAATTTTTTTAATTCAATTTTTACCTATTTATATTTAGAAACAAAATCAATGATTGTATTCCAGGGTATTATTTCACATACAGATATCGTTATTGCTTTCTAGAGTTACACTTTTTAACACATAAGCATAAATAAAAGAATTAAAAACATTTATATGGATACAAAATTAGTACTACCCACATATAATGCAACCCTTATCTTTCCCTTAAAAATTTGGGCAAAAAAGTGTGCATTATACACAGCAAAATATGGCAGTCGTTAATATTTTTTTTAAATTATTTTATTGTTGTTCACTTATGGTTGTCTGCATTTACCCCCACCCCCAACCCCAGGCAAACCCACCTCCCTCCCTTGCTTCCACCCTCCCCCTTGGTTTTGTCCATGTGTCCTTCATTGCAGGTCCTGAATACCCTTGTCCCCATTATCCCCCTCCCCCACCCCTCTGGTTACTGCCAGATTGTTCTAAATTTCAATGTCTCTGGTTATAATTTGTTTCTCTGGTTGTATTTTGCTTGCTTACCTCACAAGCGTCTTGGCTGTGGCTGATCCGAGTTCCCCGGTAGCTGATCTGGCCTTGGTGCCTTCTCTCATAAGTCCTTGTATAAAACCCCTTAACATTTTATATAGTAAAGGCTGCGTGATGATGTACTCCTTGAACTTGACCTTATCTGAGAAGCACTTTATCTGCCCTTCCATTCTAAATGACAGTTTTGCTGGATAGATTATTCTTGGTTGTAGGTC